>JAASLG010000727.1:0-13366 GCA_013365235.1 Cercospora sesami
ATTCGAGGTGATGAAGAACTCGGCCAGTTACTTCTTGGGTGATGCGAAGAACGACAGTCTGCAGCGTATTTATGGTGTCTCTTTTCCAGACAAGAAGGTGAGCTTTCAACGTGCGTTAGGATCGATTCTGTTACTGACTGTTGTAGGCACTTGAAGAGCACAAACACTTCCTCGAGGAGGCTGCCAAGCGCGACCACCGGAAAATTGGTCAAGAACAGGAGTTGTTCTTCTTCCACCAAATGTCACCTGGATCAGCATTCTTCCTCCCGCACGGCATGATCATCAAGAATGCTCTCTACTCGTTCATTCGTGACGAGTACTGGAAACGTGGCTACCAGGAGGTGGGCTCACCAAACATGTACAACTCCGCGCTCTGGAAGCAATCCGGTCACTGGCAACATTACCAAGACGACATGTTTACTTTCGAAGTTGAGAAGGATCAATGGGCATTGAAGCCAATGAACTGTCCTGGACATTGTCTCCTCTTCGGCCATCGCGAGCGAAGCTACCGAGAACTCCCAATGCGCATTGCTGACTGTGGTGTGCTGCACCGAAACGAAGCGTCAGGCGCACTTTCTGGTCTTACACGTGTACGACGCTTCGAGCAAGACGACACTCACATTTTCTGCATGGAGAGCCAGGTCGAGCAAGAAGTGAAAGCCCTCTTTGACTTCATGACTGCTGTGTATGGTCTGTTTGGCTTCAAGTTCAAGATGAAGCTGTCTACCATGCCTGAAAATCATCTTGGTGACGAGGCTACCTGGCAGCGCGCTGAGTCGCAATTGGCGAGTGCACTGGATGAGTTCAAAGCAAACACTGGCACCCAGTGGGAGCTCAACCCTGGCGATGGCGCCTTCTATGGCCCAAAGATCGATGTCACCATCTCTGATGCGCTTCGCCGTGAGTTTCAATGCGCTACCATTCAGCTCGATTTCCAGCTGCCTCAGCAGTTCAACCTCGAGTACCGCACGGACGAGGTCGCAACTGCCACCGCGCCAAAAGCGGAGGCCAATGGCGAGAAGCCGGCAGAGCCAACAAAGGCAGAAGAGAAGACACTACCGATCCGTCCGGCCCCAACTGCTGAGACTGGAGACGTATCAGCAGCAGCTGCTACGGCAGCGAAGCCTGAGGCCTCATACCGTCGCGAACTCACTCCTGGCTGCGCCCGTCCAGTCATGATCCATCGTGCCATCTATGGCTCTTTCGAACGTTTCATCGGTATCCTGACAGAGCACTTCGGCGGCAAGTGGCCGTTCTGGCTCTCACCTCGACAGATTCTGATCGTTCCCGTCATGCCTTCTGCAAACGACTACGTCATTGAGCTCCAGAAAGAGTTCCGTGCTGCAAAGATGCACGTCGATATTGACATCACAGGCAACACGATGCAAAAGAAGATCCGCACAGGACAACTGGCACAATACAACTTCATCTTCGTGGTCGGTGCGCAAGAGAAGGAGTCACGTACGGTGAACATTCGAAATCGCGATGACCCGTCCACACAGAAGATGGGCGAGCTGATCCCCGTTGACAAGGCGATGGAGCTGTTGACCAAGCTTAGGGATGAGAGGCGATTGAGCTCGGATCTGAAGGCATAGAGTGCTGCCAGAGCAAGTAAAAAGCATCAGACAAGAGAGGTGTTGGAAGCTCGGCAGGGTATTGTAAAGCAGCTGTTGCATGTGCTTTGGGTGATACTGTGGAAGTTGCTCAAGGCTGTGATCTAGAAGACCTTCAAAGCTCTCGTCGTTTCGAGGATTGTTGGAAGATACATCCTTTCTGAGATCGACGAGAGCGTAAAACCGTGAAACAACTGTTCGTAAAATCACTCCATTGTTTGAGCACCGTCCTCATGTTCTGCTACGGTGGAACGATGTGTGGGGACGATACCCCACACACTGTACAGTGTCAGGGGGGCGAAGAGGAAGCTGCACGTCATTTTCCACGCCGCAATGCGGCTTGCCGATGCGTTGAACATTGCATGGCTTTCTGAGAATTAGTCTGGACTCAACGAACGACTCAGAAGGCAGATCCTCCTTTCCCTTGACATTTATTCGAACTTGTGCACTCCTCCGCAGAGTGAAAGCGACTGTTAGTGACGGGAACTAGGCACCAGAGAACACCCGGCCACTCCACGCTGTCGTCTCAATTCGCTTCGAACAATGGCACACACGCCCAACCATCGAAAAAGTCAACGAGAGCTGTCAGCTCTGGAGAAACTGCCCACAGAGCTACTGCAGCATCTAGCCACCTGCCTGGGTGATGTACGATCACTTGCTTTAGCAAGCAAGACATGTTGGCGGGCTCCGCTACATGTAACCTTTGCTTCCATGTCAATTCCGCATTCGACCATCGATGCTCTTCACAAGGATGTCGCAAGGCAAACCAGACTGCTGGAGAAACACGAAAGCTTTCGTCACGTTCGGAAGCTCTCGCTACTGCCACATGAGAAGCCACTGCTAAGGCGCCCCGTGGACGAGATTGGGGATAGCCTTCACGACTGGCAGAAGTGGAGATATAGTGCAGACAATAAAAGGGTCGCAGAAAAGCATGACATCGAGTGGGCATCAGTCGCGCGCATCATCGAACGGCTTCCTGCCTTGACCGAGGTCGAATACTCCTGCTCGCCTCAACTAGCCCCTTGTGTGCTTACTGCCATCGAGTCGAAAGCACACTGCAAGCTGTCGCTGGGATCCTTTGCACTACGCAGCCTGGTGGTTAGATCACTTCCGAATAATATCAGCCTCGATCCATACGAGGTGCGACTCATCACCTCACCAAGCCTGTACAGTATCACGCTAAGCAGCTTGAGCAGCCTTGATCCTTACAACTTCGAACTTGTAAAACACATGGCGTCTGGCTGTGCCCCGAATCTTCGCAAAATAAGCATTAAACAGGGAGAATCAACAGCTGGACTGGGCGCTCCGGGTGTCATGAACCTACTGGGACCAGAGTGGCACGGCATTGAAATAGGAGCAAGTAAATCCACTCGAGTACCAGGCACAGGTATTGAATCCTTGGAGTTGTCCTACGGACTCGGTATGGCCTTTCGTGATCTAAAAGCTTGGATAGAAGTGATCAACTTCGATATTTTGCAAGACCTCAGACTGCATGGCACCCATGCCACAAACCTTGTAGCATATCTGGCAGAAGATGTCAGCTTGAATTCTCTGAGGACGCTAGTTTTGCCTCTGGCCAGCGACACACGCGATGCAGACCCGGTGCAAGATGGTGGGACGGCGAAAGCCCTGGCTACAAAACTACTCCGCAAAATGCCTGTCTTGCGTACTTTAAGAATGTCCGGAGCTCTGTGCCCTGAGATTTTGCGCGAGATCACCACAAACCATGAACACAGTCTCCGGAAGCTCACACTTATGCCATATGGTGAGAACTGGGAGCTGCCAGTTTTAGACAGCAGCAGCATACAAGATCTGCACTTCTCAAACCTACAAGAACTCTCAATCCCCGTTCAACGAACACTTGGCTCCGAGTCGGAACGACATACTTATCGTACCATTGCGGAGAACTTTCCCCGTCTTGAAATTGTCCGGCTCCTCCTCGACTGTAGCCATCACGGCCGGGACTACGTCCCACGACCTGGCAATGAAGAGCAGGCTTTCCACGGGAGGTACTCATTCACCGATCTTCGCGACGATCAGCCAGCGCCAATCTCGCACGTTTTGCTCAACCATGCTGTTGACGCCGACTTGGTTTCGAGTGTCTTTCATTATATTAACCGGCATCGACCATCAGGCTCATTTTCCTGTCAACGACTTGAGCTTCGCGTACCAAATGATGATGGGATCATATACCCTGGCGACCTAGGTGATGTGTGTGAGGATGTGTTGGGAAAGTCTTACGCGTGCTACTGGAAGACACCGGGTGAGAGACAGAGAGGGGTGGTAACTGAACAGATAGACGCATGGTAACCGATGGAGATTGAGAGTTTTGACTTCGAAGATGAATTCAGAGAAGCGTTCCGTTCACTCTGGCCTTTTGAGGATGGACAAGATTGGACAAAGTGTTGGAGTAGTGTCCCATTACAAGACTTTGATGACTCGTTGTGATTGATATTAATCTAGTGAGATATCAAATACTATACGCCCAGAACCTACGCTGCAAAGGTACGACTTATCAAACAAATGATTAAGAACTACCAATCTGGCACCAACTCATTCACATATCTCGAACTTCCCCTCTTCACAGCCCTCGCCGCTTCCGCACCCACGACAGGCAATCTCTCGATCCCCTCCTTATCATCCAAATCTCCACTCCCTTCCCCATCAGCATCCGCGTTCTTCCCCTTCTTCCCTCCCTTCCTCTTCCTCATGCCCTCGGGAACCAACTTCGGATCCAACAACCCCGCTTGCACCAAAACACTCGCCTGATCCCAATAAACATGCTCCGACTCCAATTTGGTCCCCACTACATGAAAAATCGAAACCACCACAATTTCAATCTTCCGATTCGTAGGCGGAACACCAGGTAAAAGCCACGCAATCGGGGCAGTATGAGCGAAAGATAGGAAAATCTCATCCACGATGCGGGAAGTTCCAATTGTGCGGGAGAGGAGTTTTATCGTGGGCGCCGTAGATTTCTTGTCATTGGAGGGGTTTTGGTGAAGTGGTATAGGATCGAAGAATTCAGAATAGAATTCAGAAATATCTTGACTGCCGATTCCGCCGGTGAGAGTCGGAGCGTGGATAACGTGGGCTGTTTCGCGGGTTTGGGAGAGGAGTTTGGAAGTGTTGTTTGTTTGAAGGTAAGAGGTGTGATGGTCGCGGACAGCTTCGATATCGGGTTCAATGCGGAAGCCTTTGCGGATTGTTTTGAGGCTTCGTTCGAAGGCGAGTTGGGCTGCGATGGGGTCGTATTCTTCGAGGTCGGATTCTGCGAAGCCGGGCTCGCAGCCGGTGTAGGTGTAAGTCTTGAAGGCGATGTTGAGGCGTTCGCCGAGACCAATGCCTGGGTCTATGCGTTTTTTGACGAAATTGCGTTTGCCTTGGATGCCTAGGACTTCGTGGTGCTTTTCTACGGAGATTTCGTTGCCTGCGAGGTGGACGAGGACTTGGATGCTGTTTGGGTATTTGGTGTGCACTGAGGGGATTATGTTGGGATAGTATGCCACGATGGCTACGAGCTTGGGATGATTAGGTTTCGTGTGGCCCTGGAGAGCGAGGTTTGCCGCAGTGCCATATGCTATACAGTGTCAATATCAGCTAGGCTGAGGGTCATAGGCTCTGCCATACCTACAATAGCATACTGCTCACTGACCCCGAAATTGTCTCCCACAGTATGCAGCCGCTTGATGAAGTCCTCGCCGCCATTCAGCAAAGGCACATATGCGCAATGAAACCCCTCATCCATCCAGGCCTGCAAGATCTCCTCATCGAAGTCTTCTGTTTCGGCGCATATCGCAAGATGCGCAATCTTGGTTTTGTTAAGAGAATTAAAGAAGGAGCGGTCTTGTGAGTTGAACCATGGGGTATTGAAAGCTGCCATAGTGCAAGCCGGGGTTTGATGGAATGGGAAGTCGTGCAATGTGAAGAAGAACCTACCAGGTGAAGTGTGAAAGAAAGCCTACTTCATGCAGCAGCAAGGGTGCTACCAAGTCCCACAGAAACCGGATTGTCATCGGAATCTCGTGATGGTGGTGATGGAGCAGGTGAAGTGGGAACGCAATGTGATGTCAGTTGGCAGGGATCTTGCTGAAAGTCTTGGCAGGTACATGACAAGACATCCATGCCGATTGCAGAACAAGAGCTGTAGTAGAGACTGAGTGAGGGCACCAGAGAATCTCGTTTGAGTATCTCAGTCGCATGCTGAGATTCGTAACAAACTCATGTCCATTGCAACATCCATTGCTGGCAGGGGTATCTCTCTATATTCATTAATCATAAGGCGTGGGTCGTCCTGCAATTACCGTTGCGAATGCGTCGACAGTTGGATGATTTGCAATATCATCTCAGTCCTTCAGTCCCATCTCAAAACGTCGGCCCCAGTCAGGCCAGTCGGTCGTGATGGCTCTGTCCGATTCTGTCTGTGATCCTTCGCAGTAGCCAGCACTTGAGGCTTTGGACCACCACAAATGCCACAGCGACCGACATCGCCAGCATTGATGTACAAGCTGTCTTTGCATGTGTCTGATATGCAAGCCCAGTTGTTCGGCATCAGTCGAGGACAAAGGACATGGGCGCATGCGACACATGTGGGCGAATGGAGTTCGTTCTCCAAAGAGCATATTGGGCAGATCACTGCGCCAGCAGAAGTTGAGATGGCAGGACTATTCTCTGGGCCCGTTGTTGCAGCTTTCGATATCGAAGACGACACGCCGTTCAAACCTTGCGATTCGTCAATGATGTTGGCGGGGTCTTGATGCGATTCCAGTTTTGAGGTGCTGGCTGTGGTAGGCTGGTGCGAAGACTGCTCAGCAATGCCCTCGACCTTGCTGACTGAGCTTGAGTTCGCATCTTCAGTCTCGTCCTCAGTCTCTGAATCTGAGCCTGCGGGTGGCTCGACAGCACGGCCTTTGGTGAGCGTGGTTGAGGCTTTGACATGACTGCCACTGGGGACGGCAGGACCCTTCGTGCCGGCCATGAGAGAATCTCCTTCCGCCTCGCTTTCCGTTTCGGAATCTTCGTGTATGTCCTGAGTCTTGAGAGGCTCAGGCTGCGATCTCTTGCTGGAAGCTCGTTCAGGACCACGACTGAGCATCCTAAGCTCATCCATTTCTCTGCCGGCTCCTTCCTCATCGTCTTCGCCATCACCGCATACCTTGACCATGTCGCGTCCATGCTCATCTTTAATCACGATTGCGTTGTCTCGCGAGCCTCCTGTCGGCCCATCTTCCCATTCGGACTCTGTCTCGCTATCCAGCTCGTCGACAGGCTCCGGTGCTTTCTGCGGCGTTTGTTGCTTCAGAGCTTCAAATCTCGCAAGAGCAGCATTGGCACGCAATTCTCTGCCACGCTTACTGTTGGCCACTCTGGGCTTGCCTGCACCTCGCTTGCCGCCATTCATTGTCTCCAGAGCACCTCTCGTCAACTCATCATCTCCAAGAACCTCGCTCTTCATGCTGACACCATGCCTGCCGAGCTTCTTCTGTATCCGCTTTTGCTGCCTCTCGGCATAGCTCAGCTGCTCCCCATCCTCTTGCCCCTGCTGCGCGCCTCTCTTTCTCTTTCTTCCTCTGCGTCTATAGGAGCCACCACACAGGTGCTCGGGGATCTGTGTGTTGTCTGGCGGCTGTGCGTGTACAAAGGCTCCATGCTGCAGGCCTCGACCACGGCCCCACATGCCTTCGCCTTCGTAGCCTCTCTGCCAGAGTCCTTCCATTTCCTTTGCGTACTCATTGCGAACAGCCCAGAAGAACTTGCTGTGGTTCATCTGCTTGCAATGCGCCAACTCATGCATCATGACCATCTGGACGAACTTGAAGCTCAGCCAGCGTCCTTGCTTGTCCTTCAGCACCAATTGAATGACTTCGCCGGCATTGAAGTTGCGACCGAGGAATTCGGGGTTCGGAGGGTACTCTTCGAGGGCCATAATGGTAATATAGTGCTTCTTCATGACGGGGTAACATTGTGCTGCGATGCGAGCCAGGAACTCCTCGGCCACGGCCTTGTCAGCTCCCTTGGATACCGTCTTGATGAAGTTGATGTTGGCATTTGGACGCTGCGTGCGCTCATTCAGGCGCTCGAAGCCGAGAGGCATATCGTCGAGCCCGATACTACAGCCGGCATGTGCTGGTAGTTGTGTGAAGGTTGCCACCAGTGTTCTGGACTGTGCACGCGTGGAGAGACGCGAACCCTTGTCGCACGCGCTGACATCACTTCCCACTCCTTCCCTCTCGCTCTCTTTCTTCACATCTCGGCCGGCACGTTGTCATCTCTTCACAAGACAGAAACATCTGCTGCGTCGACGAGACACAATGCCACGTGGATTCACATTGCTATCACTGCTGACACCTGCGCGTCGGTCGGGCGGTGCGGCAGGCGTAGTGGGAGGACTGAAGCAAGAAGGACGCTATCGCCTTCTCCACTCGCGCAAGCGCGAATCACGAGCCTCTGACGTTTTTCAATGGAGAGGCGCCGCTCTGCCCGCGATTTCCTACTCTAACTGCCGCGATGCCGTGGAGCTATCGGATTTTGGGAATGTCGATATGCCCCATTTCTAATCCGCAATCTGAGGTAAAGCGCGAGTACCGATTCCTTTTGATCTACCGTTCGTCATGAACGTCGGTCGCTTTGTCAGTCAAGCGCGTCAAACATTGCTGGCGCGAGCGTGCGCTTGATAAGACAGCTCACACCACGATCAATGGAACATCGCCACTTCAGTCATGGATCCAGAAAAGGACATCGAGCGAGTCGCAACAAGCAATCAACCGTTTGAACAGGTCGAGGAACCGCAAATCGACGATGACGACGACAGAAGTTCACGCAGCGTCGCACGACAGCGTACGAACGCTTCCAGCACCAATTCAGCATTAGTGCCACCACTACGACTTGCACGAAGCCGATCCTCAGCGCGGTCCCAGCGCTCTTACCACCTGCAAGATGGATACACATTTCATCGGGACGACGACGAGACAGCGCACAGTACGAAGGAAGCTGAATGCTCACCAAGCGGCGACAAGGACTTCGAAGTCCGCTTCGATGGAGATGAGGATCCATACAGTCCCAAAAATCTGCCAACATGGCGCAAATGGATCATCGTTGTCATTGTCTCTGCCAGCTCACTGTGCGTGACATGCGCAAGCGCCATGTACACCTCTACATATCGGCAACTCGAGGTCGAATTCCACGTTTCGCGACTCGGCGCGACTGTCGGTCTGACGACTTTCGTATGTGGTCTTGGCCTGGGACCCATGTTCCTCAGTCCCCTGTCTGAGTTCTATGGGAGGAGAATAATCTACATTTGCGCTTTTGGCATGTATCTGATCTGGCTCATTCCTTGCGCTGTCGCACCCAACATTGCCACCATGCTCGTTGCGAGATTCATCGATGGACTTGCCGGAAGCGCCTTTCTGAGCGTCGCCGGCGGCACTGTTGGCGACATGTTCCACAAGGATCAGCTGAGTGCGCCCATGATGGTTTATACTGCCAGTCCTTTCGTTGGCCCAGAACTTGGGCCAGTGGTTGGAGGTTTCATCAATCAATTCGCAGACTGGCGCTGGACCTTCTACGTGCTCATAATCTGGGCTGGCCTACAGTGGATCCTCATCGTAACTTTTGTTCCAGAAACCTACGCTCCAGTCCTCCTGCGGCGCAAAGCGCAAAAAATTCGCAAAGAAACTGGAGATCATCGATGGAAAGCGCCAATCGAAGTCATGGACCGCTCGGTCTTACAGACCGTTCTCTGGTCCTGCATCCGCCCCTTCCAACTCCTCTTCTTTGAGCCGATGTGTCTGAACCTTTGTCTCCTCTCAGCCATTCTCCTCGGAATCCTCTACCTCTTTTTTGGCGCCTTCGCCGTCGTCTTTCAAAACAACCATAACTTCAATCAATGGCAGACTGGTCTCACCTTCCTCGGAATCTTCGTCGGAATGATCGCAGGCGTCTCGTGCGACCCCCTCTGGCGCAAACGCTACATCCGCCTCGTCGAACAGAACGGCGGCGTCAGCGAGCCAGAGTTCCGTCTTCCACCTACCATTCTTGGAGCCGTCATCGTTCCTCTTGCACTGTTCGGCTTTGGATGGACGACGTATAGCCATGTGCACTGGATCGTGCCGGTTATGTTCTCCGGTTTCTTCGGGCTGGGAAACATTTTCTGCTTCAGCGGGATCTTCACGTTCCTCGTCGAGACCTACCCGCTGTACGCTGCCTCCGCATTGGCAGCGAACAGTTTTGCGCGATCAACCTTCGCAGCCGGTTTCCCACTATTTGGCGTCCAAATGTACGAGAAGTTGGGCTATCAATGGGCGAGCTCATTGCTGGCTTTCATCGCACTGGCTATGACTCCGTTCCCGTTCTTGTTCTTCAAGATTGGCAAGCGATTGAGAGCGAACTCGAAATTTGCGAATCCAGGATGAGCAAGTATAGACAGGTTGTGGTAGGACACAAATCAAGTTCTGCTGCAGCCGTCATGGCCCAACCGACAAGCAGTGGCTGTGTCGAAGTTCTGTGCTATGCATCGGCATAGCAGTCGATCAAGAAGCAGGGACGCCATCACGACGGGATGCGAAAATTGCTTATAAAGGCAGCTTCATGATTGTAAATATTTTACAGAACACTCCTAGGACAAATTGCCAAGGATATGGCAACAGGAAAATGGTCAGACCGTCACAGATTTTTAGACCAGTCACTCTGGTATTCGGACGACGACCGTCAATTCGGAGGCTCAGAACGTCAGATGCTCAATTGTTGGAGCTTTTGGAGGCAAGCCTAAGCAGCAATGGCATTGTCGCAAGACGCCTTTGCCACGAAGCACAACTTTACAACACTCGAGGAGCCTAGTGCAAAGGAGAACAGAAGGAGAAGCAGACAGAAACGAAATGGAAAGGAAAAATGAGCACCATCTCAAACAATTCAATTCTCTGCTTCCCTAACGCCACATACCTTGCAGGACCAGCCCGCTCGTATGTCCCAATTTTATGTTTTTGTACCTCCCAAAAGAAAAGAAACATTTCCCATCCATAATACTCATACATTCATCCCGTTGCCTCCCATCTTAGCTCGGTCGCTGGGATCTTTACTCGCCATTTGGCTTGGCAACAGTTCCCCAGCGCTCAATGTAAGTCGTTCCCATTCCATTGTTCGAAACCTTGAAGTGGTTCTTGAGGTCTGGAACGATGTCCGATGGTCGCTTCTTGCCACCCTTCAGCTTCTTGACTGCGTTTGTGATGGGCTTGATCAGGCCGCCGAGGCCGCGGGCTTCGAGGGAGCGTTGGAGGAGGATGATCTGTGAGAGGATTGTTAGTTATTGGTTCCGGAAGTAGGGAGGGGTGTCGTTCGTACATCGTTGTCGGCCACTTCGTATGGGTTTGCGGCTGGCATGGCCATGGCGGTTGCGGCCAGGAAGCAGGCGATGATGCTGAACTTCATTTTGAGTGTTTGGGTATTATGGAGTTTGTGGGGATATGTTTCGTGTCAAACGAAATGCTTTTTTGTTTTTTGGGAGGATGGAATTGGGGTCTTCGCCGGGAAGAGAGAACTGAGAAGGAAAGAAATGCTTTGAATGGTGATCTGGGGAACGTAAAATTGGTTCTTGCTGTCGTGCTATATACTGTGCTTTGGAAAGCAGGTTCTTCCGGATTACTGAAGTTGAATATCCCATATAGCAACACTTCGGCTTGTTCTGTTATATCGGTGGTGCCTGAATGCTAGGTTCGGTCACTGAAGTGCTGACATCTGTTAGTTAGTCGTTCGTGTTCTGTGCCAAGTGGGACAGCAACCTGGTTCCGGGCTCGTGGGATGCTGTGCATGAAAGTGCCGATGGCGTGAGAAGACGGAAGAAACGGGAAGGAGAGGCGCTAAGTTCTTATGAGGAATGGATGCAGAGAAAGTAGGCGGGAAAGTCTCTTGTGGTTCGCCGTGGCAGTAGGAATGGCGCTACTCGACCGTTGAAGCTGACGATCTTGTATGCTTGGTACTGTGCCTGGTATGGTGTCTGTCTCGTCTCGTAACCCAGCCGTGCTTAGATTCTAGTCATTCGATCACACCGCTCGCTGGTATCTATAGCGCACGAGAGAGAGTCCATCGGAATACCAGCATGCCAGGCAACAGTCTGTTGATGCATGTTGCCGAAGGAGTAGTTGCGACTTCCGTCAAGGCAAGTGATGTCGGAATTGGCTTGGCAATCACGAACCAGGATGCCTGGAGAAATTGCTTCGACCTCAGACATCCCAGGCAAGCACGACAGGCTCTGAATCAATTCATCGGCAATTATTACTAATCAATGAGTCAAACCCTCCGAGAGGCACTAAAGAACATCAGGCTTGCTGGACTTCACCTCCTGCCTCCAATCGATGCTGGATCCCTCATCACGGTGCTCATACACGAAATATGATGCCAGTATTTGCCTCTTAGTGCTTATACACGACCATTTCGCTTTCGCGAGACCGGTTCTTTCGAACAACAACAACACCGAACGCAACTATGCCATCTGAGATCACGTGCGCCAAAGCCTCCGTGGCTACGCTGGACTGCAAGTCTGGAGCCGACAGCCTCTCATAACTCCCAAACCACTGCGATGACCGTTCGGCAGAGCAAGACCTTTTCGACGTCAGCGTGTCTACCTGATTCAGGGAGTAAGTTGGCATAGGACGACAGAAAAAGGTGATCACCAGACCAGATATTGCTGTTCCATGAGCACATCTTCAATCGCGGTGGCCAGCTCCAGCCGGTTCCACACCTCCATTCGATCCAGCTCCGGCCATTTGTGCCAAGCTGTCGCCTTCGTCCATCCCGCTCTTTCTTGAACGAGCCTTGGGCGAAAGAATTCAAATGTATGTGCCGCCGCGGCTCAATTGCCAGTTCATCCTCGACCGATCTACCTCTCGTGTGCGCTGAGCTTTGCGCTTTGCCATCGATTGGAGAAGCATAGTCTTGATGAGCCTTCCACATTTGGCGGCGTCTCGGACGGGATTCCTCCAGCTATGAACACTGATGCTGGCCGACATGTAACATGTCAGCTGGCAAAGGCATTTCGGTGCCCTCGCGTCGCTCTGTCGTCTCGATAGCCCAGTCGAGCAAAACATCGACCAAGTCTGCTGACATCCAGTGTGTCCCTAGGACGAGATTGAAGGTAACACTCCGGCATCAGCAGCTCTAGACTTGGGCCGAGCTCATGGCCTGGATTCCACATTGAGCTTATGATCCTAACGAATTCGGCGGATGCTCCGGTGGCCGTGAGGAGCTTGTGGGCCACGTCCTCGATATCAAACGAGTTGCCGCCGTACAGCATGGGAGTGGCTTCGTCATGGATCCGGCGATCAATTGCCAGCATGTTCGACGCGATATCGCTTGACTTGCGGCTACGCAGCTTGGCCTCGTGAACCCATCGCAAATCGAGAAGGTGCAAAGTGTCTGCGTAGAGTTCGATCGGCGCCGTATTGGTGTTGAGAAGGACCAGAGCGTAGATCCGGTTGCGTAGCTCAGGCGACAGGTCATTGAAACACGCCATGCCGCTGCGGATGCACTCGGAGTTGTTACAGCGATAGTCCGACGATATCGGTGCAGTACTTACTGAATCGCGATCCCGCCGTTTGCGACCATCTTGGTCGAACGATGGACTGCGAGATGATTCGGAATCAGTTGGGTACTGACAAGGAAGGAGAGGAGCCCAACATACAAACAAGCGAGCAAGCTCAACGAAGCACGTGCTCCTGCAGTATCCAATGAGCATGGAACTTGCTCGATTTGGCCATAGTTGA
>JAASLG010000728.1:0-14305 GCA_013365235.1 Cercospora sesami
CCCACTAATTGCGCAAAGCACTCGGTCCACGTGCGGTCGCGACTTGGCCGGCCGCTGGAGTCCAGATCGTGCAGCTTCAAGAAATAGCCCTCCTGGTACAACTTATTGCTGTGGCTGTTCAGATAGCTGAAGATGGGCGCCAGCTCAGGCGGCGTGTCGGTCGCCAACTCCATTTGCGGTGGGTTGTATGTCTGAATCATGCTGTTCGGACGCGTGTTCGCCCTGGACTCTGCTCTTGCTCGTGACTGCGTGCTCGGCGAATGTGGTGACGCCTGGCCCAAAGCATCTGCCCTGTAGCCACGGATGGATTGTGGGGTGTCAATGTCGGTGTTCAGCTTGCGCAGCTTCTCGCTCTGTGAAGGATCGCGCGGCGGAGGCGTTGACTTTTGTCTGGGCGGCGCCTCTTTGACGTCCTCGGTCGTTGGCGATCGCGGTCCTCCGCCCCACTGGGACATGAAGGACAAAACTGCACGCAACGCTCGTCAGCCACTTGCTACATGACGCAGCGCGAAGCCGCAGGAGTGGTTCGGGATGGACGTACCTCTGTTGCGAGGCATGTTGTACCACGACTCAACCTGCACGCCGGGTCTTTGTGCACACAAAGCCGCGCAATCGGCAGCCGCAGTCGGACAGCGGCAGTTTATAGAGGGCGAGGCCGTCGTGAATGGCGGATGCGCTGGGTCTTTCGTCACGCTCGGCGATCACTGCTGCTATCACTGCCTCGACGCGTAATTTTCCCTGGGGTCGGGCTCAGCAACAGCTGGGCAGACCGGAGAATCAAAGGTGTTCGCGGCTGACGCTCATGTGGTGAAAGCTGGCCGGAGCCGGGTTGCCGTTGGCGCGCAATGTCGTGGGCGGGCGCGGTGCAGGGCAGCGGCGGCAGCAGCAGCAGCGGCGTGCAGGAGATATTATTTCCTACACGACCACCGCCTCTCACGGACACACGGGCCCAGCAAGCACACCAGCAGTGCGCCGATAATAATGATGATGCTGCTGATGACGCTCGTTGGCGCGGGCGCTGCACGAGCCTTAACCTAGAAGGCCCAGTCGTTTAGGAAAGTCTGGTCTGCTGGTTGCGCAAAGAGCCTCATACACCTCTGCTCTGCCGGCACTCCCGAACGACCTCCGCGGGCTGCGTTGTACGGCTTGGTGGTGGTTGTCGATAGCGCCGCGCTGGTGAAGGCGATGGAGGTGAGAGAAGGCAGCTCAGACGGGCACTGGCAAGAAGTACTGTACTCGTGCACCTTGCACACGTCTCTTCCCCATAATCCTCCACCTGCTACTGCGCTCTATTCCATGTCCGCGACCGTCCGATCCGGAGCTTACGAGGCTCAAACGATTCGCCACGGCCCATACGCCGCTTGGCATGGTCAAATGGCCGAAATGGGCATGTCATTGAGTGTCTTCTGCATGCACGGCTGCAAGGCGCCCCCCATCACAGCCATGTCTCGCCGCTGTCCGCCCAGCTAGTCGCTCGCGTTTCGTATTCGAGTACGCAGAGCACGATGCGGGAAAAGGGAGCGTATTCATTTCATGGCACGTTGTCTCTCCTGTCTCGCACACACCCTCTCACTACACACTCGATCCATCGGGACGACGGCGATCCGGTGGATGCCCATCATGATCAGCCTTTGACGAGCATATGTACAACCGTTGAGAGCCAGCCGTCGCTCTGATCGAAAAGTGAAGGCATGGCGTCAACCAAAAACCGGCCACTCGCTGCGGCTAGTGAACGCCACAGAAGCAATAGCCTTCCTTTCGCCGCGGGCAATGGCTCGCTGTCTCTATCTCGACCCGGCTGCTCTGTCTGCGGGCAACATACGGCGAGAAAGCTCCGCCGCATGGCTGGTAGCTGCTACCGACGCTGTAGACATCGACGGCAAGCTCAAGAAGGTAGCAAGCAACGCTGTCGAGGCCGTCGTCGGGTCTGGATGCAACGAGAAGCCGTCTGCACAAGATAATTGATGCCTTACTGCCTGATGCACTACTGACAAAGCGAAGCGAGCCGAGCTCACGCAGCTTGGAAGCTGCATCGGCCTACGCGTGAGACACGTCGCACACGCTCTCCATACCTCTATACTTGACGCGTTCCGCCTTTGCGCTCAGTTGTCCTCACTATTGCACGAAGCTCCCGTATTGCTCACGCTCGAGAATTGCCCCTCACGCTGGTGACATCCGTATCGCGACCCCCCTCTGACGCCTGCCCGACGACAGCCCGGCGCGTATCACCTGCGACCGAATGACATGGCACCGACGAAGTCCAAAACGAACGGCGTGACGAAAGGCGAAACGAACGGCAAGCATACAAAAACGTCGGCAGCACAACCTACCGATCTGGATGAGCAGGACAGGGAGCGCCTAAAGGAATGGCTGGACAGGACGAACAACCCTTTCAATGTCACAATCAGTTCAGCCACGCGGAAGCGTAAGCGCGATGAGGACATGCATCTGGAGGAGGGCTTGCTTGTTAAGGACTTGCAAGTGCTCTATGAAGTAAAGCCGCGCGACAAATGGGAGAGCCTGAGAAGGTACAAAAAGTTTACAGGTAAGAAATGGCTTCCATATACACACCAAGGTCCAGCCTGCTGAACAAGTCTGTGCAGTGGGCTCAGAAAGCATTGCGACGGGCCAATGCATCCTGGTGAAACATGACGAGGCCACCGAGGACATGAGAATGGAGAGCGAGGCGCAATGGAAAGCGCAAGTGCTCGAAGTCAGAGCTCTGGACAGTGAACATGTTTACATACGAGTCGCATGGCTCAATCGCCCAGAAGACTTGGAGTCGGGTCGCAAACCGTATCATGGAAAACATGAGCTGATTGTGTCCAATCAAATGGACATCATCGATGCCATGTCGGTCAATGGCACTCTGGATGTGGTAGCACTGGATGACAAAGATGACGATAGTGCCGAAATCGAGGATCAATACTTCTGGAGGCAGACGTATGATCTGGTTACCAGAAAATACTCTGTCAGTTCAGTTGCGTCGAGGATATGGCATGCCTGGCTGACAGTTTGCAGGAGCTGCGCAAGATCTGCCGGGATAAGGTCCCAGCGAACCCGGATCAGATAATAATCCAATGCTCGCGTGAATCATGTCGCCAATGGCTGCATGTGAAGTGCCTCGCAGAGGATGCTCTTCGGGAACATGAGAATGGTGGGTTCCAAGGACAGCAATCTCCAGCACTTACTGACGCTGTCGCAGCCGCGAAGAAGACTAAACGAGAACTCACAACCCGGCCTAAAAATGAAGCCAACGAAGAGGCGCGCGCCACACCGACAGCATATGCGGGAAACAAGAAGAAGACTGTCGCTTCGGAGGTGTATCTCAAGGGCGAGCCGCATGGTGCCAACGACATTCCAGCAACGAAGTCCGAAATTGTGGTAACCCCGAAAGGCGGCGAAGCGTATGCGCAAGACCTTTACTGCCTGCTATGCCATGAGCCGATCGAAGATGATACCTGAAAGAGGACGAGATTCGTTCTGTCTCGTTCGTCACTATCAGCGCGTGGATCTGGATCCACAACACTACTGCAGGAGAGATTATTGTCCGCTTTGCATACGCGAGTGGAGTTCGGCTCCTCACTTACTGCGCATGCGCGAACTTGGCATTGCAAGTGCGAGAGCCTGCGCCTCTTCTTGGTCTTGGTAGAGCGGCATGCACGATTTGGAAGGCGTGAAAAACCTTTTGGCACTTGCGTTCTAGGAAGTTGGCGCTTGAGGACGGACACTTTTAGCGGCCGTTGTTGTGAAATCCTTTCTCATCACGCAATGTCTGCTCGACTCAGCGAGACGTGAGGTCGGAGTCGTCCAAGTCGATTGCTGGCCAGACACCCGAAAGAGCAAGGAAGCGGCCTGTTTGCAACAGCCGCCAGTGTTAGAGACTATCGTTAACAAGGTACGGCCAGCAAGACGGCACGACGCGGCGGGAAAGTCTAGTTCGGCGCTCACAAAGCCAGAAGCGATGTCACCGGACGATACCAATTAACCAGCATCGCCAATGTTGAAGCATTTTCGATAGGTGGACGCGTCGCACGGTAGTGACGACGCTTCACGATACCATGTGTACGTATGTAATTACTAGCCTTATCAGCAAGTTCCAGGACAAGTGTCCTATTCCTCCACATCACTGGCGACTACCATACGCGCAAGATCCGAGACATTGTCCTCATGTTGCAATCTGCATGAGACCGTGAAACTTAACAGCCGGCAAAACACATCTGCATGCGTCATCTTCTTCTGCTTGCCTGTCAGCCTCTCACTACTACGCATGGCGCTTCTCGCGCTGTCCACACTGCATGTAGAAGGTGCGGAAAAACTGACAACCAACCACCAACCACGCCAACCCTGAATCCGTTTGGTTCTCATGAACTGGTTTCACTAGCCGCGGGCGTTCACGGCGGCTAAAATAACGTCAAGGGAGATTCTCGGGGTTCGTTGAGTAGTTCACCACTTCTTGTTGCTTCATCACACGTGGTTTGCTGAGGTTTTCCGAGGGAATGCATCTGTAACGGGCGATGTTCCTGTGACGCGGATACAGATGCAGTATGCTCGAGCGCGTTTTCATGCAGGGCACCGGCATATTTCATGCATGTGGTAGGGGAAACAGAATTAATGAATGCATGTGGGCTTGTGCTTTTGTGCGGGGACGATGATGCGGCGTGGGATTTTCTTTGATGAAGAGGGTTGTGCCTGTGCAGAAGTGCAGGAGATCGTTTTGTGTGAAGATGCATGACGATGATGATGTCGATGTGGTTGTTGGAAAATCAATACAGTGACCATGAGTCGTGGCTCTTGCTGCTTTGGGACCACATGGCGCAATACTTTGATATATTGCAACGCAAATAGTTTGTTTAATTTCTCCCGGGCATTTTGTAGAGCCTTGGAGAGATGGCAAAGTTTGGGTCGAACGATAATGGTCATGTCCACTACCTTCCCATTCGGACAAGACCTGCGTGCGGACTATTGCTTGTCAATTTCCCTTTGCGATTGTTCTACGTTGGGTATGCTGCCGCGACGAGGAAACGGTCATGTGCCGCCATTGACGTCGGACGGCCGCGTTTGTAACAGCAACAGGCTATGATGGTGGACGCAGAAACCATTTCAACAAAGCGCGGACAAGTGTCTCGGCTTCCCTGGAGCCTGCATGGAGCTATACATGCACGAGTGCAATGGACTCAGCGGCCATTGGAGAGGGCTGGGGCTAGTGGGTTGGGCTTGGAGATGTGTTGCTGCAGCGATTCATGCGCAACCCTTTTCCATGCACTGCTGGAGCTGATCATCGTACATGTAGCCTATGCAGGTACCGCAGCGGCCTTGCTGCGTGGTTGTGAGGATTTTTCGGGTCCCTTGGTGGCTTGCTTGCCTTTTCCTCTTGCTCTCGTGCTCGGGCTGACTTGTCTTCTTGCATTCTTTACGAGTGCATTGCATTTGAACCCGTACACTGACAGCCTGTCGGTGTGCAGTCCATCGATCCCGAGTTCTCCCTTCGTCCGCTCCGCCCGGCGATCCTGCGTGGTGCGGTGCTCTGAGTCGCGTCTAACACTGACACCCTTCTGACTGCGTGCCTGGCAAGCGAAGCGCCCTCGCGCCCACGCACGCGCGCACGCCAGACAGGCCATTGTTGCACTTGTTCGAACTAGTCGGTCCTTACCGTGGTGGAACCTGGTCGTCGAGCTCCTGCACTCCCTGGTCCTCTGTTTCATCGACACCAGCGCATCAACGGCCCAAGCTAAGAAGTCATTCACTGGAAAGACCGTTTTTCCTTTTGACAGTTCGAGCTTCACCCCGAATCCGACACTCGGCCAAAAGCAAACGGGCATCCGCCGAGCAGCGAGGAGGCTAAACGTGTGTGCTCATGGCGGACGTCAACGGCGCGCCTGCCGCTGCTGCAAATGGAGAGTTGGACCCCGCCGGAATCACTCCCGCCGATGCTGCTGCGACCGCCAACGGCGATACGAACAAGGGGGAGGAATCGCTAACCAACGGCGATGGAGATGCCGTGCAACAAGAGTCGCAACCTGCAGAGAGCCAACCTGCAGATGTTGCGCCGCCCGCAGAAAATGGCATGGCAGACCAAACAGCATCGGAAACACCCGCTGCAGCATCAATAGAGCCCGACTCGCGGCCGGCGGTACTTATCATCGGAGGCTTGGGTATGTGTTGTGGTGAGTGGTGATGAGGGATGCCAGTGTACTGATTCAGTGTGTGCTTAGGCTATATCGGGCGATATCTGGCACATTACATCCACACGAACAAGCTTGCTTCGACACTACGGCTGGTCGACAAGCAGCTCCCTCAATTAGCAGCCCTCGCACCAGAGCACCAGGACGCATGCTCCGATGCCAACTTTCTCCAAGCAGATGCATCACGAGAACAATCGCAGGATCGTATATTCGACCTCCCTCCTGGACCCGATGGCGCAAAGCGATCATTTGATTATGTCTTCAACTGCGGAGGAGAGACGCGATTCTCGCAAGAGGATGAAGTGTACAAGCTGAGAAGCTACCAGCTCAGTCTCACAGTGGGCAAAGAGGCTGCAAAAAGAGGTGTCAAGGCGTTCGTGGAATGTAGCACTGGAACTGTGTACAACCCCAACAAGACCCCGGTGAAAGAGACGGACAAGACAACGAAACCGCACACGAAACAGGCCAAGTGGAAACTGCAAGCGGAGGAAGAGTTAGCGAAGATCGATGGGCTGAAACTCGTCATATTGAGATTTCCGAACGTGTACGGCCCATACGGTGGACGAGGCTGGTTGGGAACACAACTAGCTCTGGCACGGGTATACCAGAGTCGAGAAAAAGAGACGATGAAGTGGCTATGGAATGGCGACCTCCGAACAAACACCCTCCACGTCGAAGACGCTGCACGCGCCTGCTGGGTCGCGGCCGAGTGGCGCTCGAAGAACGATTCAATACCAGGTACCGCGGGTGACTCGCGCGGCGCGCTCGTTTTCAACGTCGTCGATCAGGGACAGACGAAACAAGCGACCATGGCTGCGATCATCAAGGATATCTTCGGCATTGAAACCGGCTTTCAAAATGCTCTGGTCAACACATTTGCGAGATTGAATCTGGAGCATGTGGTGGACGATGTGAATGATGATACACTGGATGACTGGGCAGATCTGCAAGAGGCAGCGGGAATTACAGACAAAGGCGGACCATTGAGTCCCTTCATGGAAAAGGAGATTCTGAGAGATGCCGACTTGAGTATCGATGGTTCGAGGTTTGAGACGGTTGTTGGGTTCAGGTGAGTTCTTCTCTTTCCGCCATCTCGTCAATTTCAGTACTGACATGTCTTCGATAGACCACAGCATGAACGGATCACAAAGGAGGAAGTCGAAGCTGTGATTGAGAGCTACAAGACCATGGGCTGGTGGCCTTGATCGAGCAGCAGCCGTGTGTCTGTCTGAGTAGCGAGGAGCAGAAAGCATGAGCTTACAGCGAGTTATTGTCTTTGTGCCTTTGATGGATTAGCGAAATTTCCCTTGTTGCATGGGAACTGTGACGGCCGTGTGATATCCCCAATATATATACCTACATACTGAATACACTCATAGCTAGTATCGAGTCCTTTTCGTCTCTTGGGTGGTATTGCTGATGGATCGGACTCAAGAGAGCACATGTCGCAGTTGGCCATTGCTTTTCTCTTGGCATCGCGCACCCCGTCCCCTTGGTTCTGGTCGCTAGGCAATCGTTTCCATCTCGGTCTGCACCTTCGAGCACAATTCGTTCTACCATGCCAAATCGTGCTCTTTTTGGACGATTGCCGCCAGGGTACGGCTATGCTCAGCCCATGTCATGAATACTGCCTTTCGCCCTCAACCTGACGAAATCGCGACGACGCCCTGGAATGCCTTGCAACGAATCGAGAAGTCTCGACTAGAATGCACACGTCAGCATACACGAGACGCTCCAGGCGCGCAAGGCTGGGATCAGAGTTGAGCTTCCGGTTCCGGCATACAGCCGAGTGATGAAGGATTTGCTGCAAGTCTACGCCCTTTTTCGGGCCCGCACTCACACGTGCAGTACCTGCTCCAATCGACTTTCATCATGCGCGACGCTGAGAAGTAATGGCGTACCCATGTCATGATCGTGCGATGGTGACACGCCAGCAACGTACTTCAGAAGAGGGAAGTGGTGCGTACGTTGATGCCTCGAACTGCTCGCTTATACCAATCGTACTCCACGCCTCGCTCAGATACCTGGCGCATGAGTGTGGTCTCTCCGTGTACTCAGTGGACAGTCGTTGTGCGTCTTTGAGTTTCACGAGAGGGCGGCGGCTCACTCGCAATGGTGGCTTAGTGCAGCTGGCTCGGAGTGGCGGTCCCGCTAAAACATAGCTGCAGGAACTGACAGCACAATCCTTCATGCAACATGGTCCTTCGCAGATCTGGTAGCAGTCATGGCTTGACCTCCTTTCGGGCCCGAGTCTGCTCAGACACTATAACCGTCCCACCTGCTTCTCCCTTTATCTTGCTCTCCTCGGCTCTCACTCTTTTCTAGCAACGAGCACTCAGTCCTCTTTTTGAAGACGATGTGCTTTGCACAATGATCTTGCACCTGATTCACGATGGCATCTCAAACCCCATCTCCTGCTGCTTGACGAAATGGTCCTGGCGGCTTTGTTGTTCTAAGACTACTTCGCTTCCATGCTGGATCCAGACCTCGAAAATGGATCATGCACGAGACATCGCATGAACCATCATCATCCACATTGAGGTAAAAAGTCGGAATTGACAAAGGCAACGATACTGACCTTGTGAATGTACAGTTGCTGCCGTCAGAACCTGCTCATGCCCTAAGACAAGGAATTCCCTTCCAATAGCAAGAACATTCGGCTTCCAACTTGTTGCCCCCAAGAAGTTACAAAGCACTCTCGACATCGTGTTCAGATCTCGCTCGCCATGTGACCTCGCGACGTCCAGTCACTGAGTCACGTGTTATACGCATGCAAGGTGCCATCTGCTGCAACGTCAGGATGTTGGGGCTGACGAGCACCCTCAGTCTATCATCGGTACCGAGACTGTGCCTTGGCGTGCGGGGAAGCTTCTGCTCCCCAGCATTGCTGACGCGGCGATGTTGGCGGCCTGTTCGTGCCATTCATTTTTTATGGTTGCCCTTTCGGCGCCAAGACCGACCCATTATCGAGCCTAGCTTGGTCCAATCTAGCTCGCATATGAGCTTCGAGAATCGGCGAGGCCTGCCGTCGTACAATGCTTCAGTCATGACGTGCGAGTTCCGTTTCCGAACGATGATTCGTGAGCGATCCCACCCGCTGGCTGCGCAGTTGTACTTCTGCTGCATACGAGGCTCAGAGGGCGAGCTCAAGAAATGGCCCCAAAGGGCGAGGGGCGGTCAAAACGTAGGTCGTTGCAACGCTCTTAAAGACAGCCAGATTGCAATTATGAATCATGCCATGCCATTGCAACTTTCGCCACGTTTTTGCTATAGTGGTGACCTTGCACACGTAGCTCAACTCATGGATCCGCCGTTCAACTCCTTCGACTACACTTCTGCATATTTTGTGGGCAGCCAGTTCTCAGAGGAGAACAGTGAAGAGTCAAGCGAGGACAGGTTAGAGTGCCTTGTTAAGTTACTGTCGCACGGATTGACAGGGCACAGGACAAAGCGCAGTGCGACTGCGCCGTTTCCGCCACCGCAACTGGGGGCGGTATGCGCCAACGACGATGGTCACTATTGGCTAGGCCGTGCTCACGGATACACCACCAGTGACCCTTCTCTCGGGTTCAAGCCGCACGACAACACCATGGCAGCGCGCAATGCATGGCACTTGGCTCAAAGTAGGTCTGCATGGTCGACTTCCTACGTTCGGCCGCTGATGAAGTTGCCCATAGTTCTTGGATCGAATCTTGCCAGTGCTCCCATCCAGAATGAATATATTCCGGTAGATTTCAGGAGTTCCCACTCATCGTACGTTTCAGACGTGTATCAGGACACGGGCGGTGCGCAAGTGGCTTCCAGCTCGACTGCGGCGTCCCAAGGCTCTAGTCAATCTGTCAAGATGGAGATACCAGCAGGACCAGCACCACCAAATCGACGTCGGCCGCGCTATTTTTGCGACATGGACGCATGCAAAGGACGACGCAAATCATTCTCTAGGCCGGCGGACCTTACGCGTCACCAGGATGCTGTCCACGGACATAGCTCAGTCCGCTATCTTTGCTCCACAAAGCCGTGCAACTACCACTGCCTGCGAAGGGACAAGATGAAGGAACATTGCCAGAAAATGCACAACCAGAGCCGAGGGGAGGAGCAATTTGGTAGTGAGCTCTACGACGGAACCTCGGAGGAGAATCCGCAATGGCGATGGTGGCTCACGCACAGCATTTGATGATGAGGAAGTGAGGCTCCTCGGTGGCAGAAATTCCGACCCCATCCGCCCGAAATTTTGCTGTTCGGGCAGTGACGAGCCTGAAGGTTGTTGTAGTGTAGCAACAAGCAGAACCTATGTATCTCTGTCAGCTGTGCGGCCAGCAACCAAGTGCGGTCAGTCGCTCGGAGCGCGGAGCAACATATTCCCGAGAGTTTCCAAGTCTCCAGTCTTCTGCTTCCTTTTACTCGATCCACATAACAAACAACGGATAACGACGACGACCAGTGTCTTCGACTGCCTATGCCTCTCTACGGAGAGCATTTCATAATTTGACCGGTGAGCTATCATCTCCGAGCTGTTGCAGTTCTATATCGAGCGTATCACGGGTCGCTCCACTCCTCAGCTTCCAGCCTACCACCAGCTTCCAAATCTCAACTGCATCAGACGAAGGCCAGACGAATCACACTGACTGACCATAGCCACGGACTTTACCGGGAAGCCTAGCCGTCGGCTGTACAATGTGTATATGGGGCTGAGCTTGGGTGACGGGTGGGCCCCATGCCTGAGTTTGAATTCCTGCGCCATGTACAGGGCGACGGCTACGATTAAGAGAAATGCTGTATGGCACAAACCGGCATCCTCTTGCATATTACCGATTGGGAAGGTGCACACCGAGACTGCCATCAGGTGAGACCATTTACCAACCATAGCATCAGCCGGGCGGCATCCTCGTACAGCACGCGAAGCAGAAAGAATGGTGGGCAGCAAGGGCGACCAATTATACGCGCGCTGGGGAATTCGGCGCAAGCTGTCTTTCATGGCGCTTGCCCGTGGTTCGTCGCCCTCACGAGAACCTCGACGCAAAGTGACACGCGGAAAGCTCAGCTCGCTTGCAGCTTTAGCTTGCAGCAAAGCTGCGGCACAGGACTAGGGTTGAATCCTTCGATTCCTTGTGCGTCCGCAGCCGGTGAGCGAGATCAAACACCATTGGTATATGGAGGCCGCCAGCGACATGGCACTGCCTGTGACTACTGCCTCGATCATCTGTGTAGGGCTGCCTCAAGGGCCCATGGCGCGACATATATGGATCTCATCATCGGCGTCGCCGAAGGACAACTTGTCTCCGAACTTTGCTATTTCACTTGCTCAGGAACAGATGGCAGTCTTCTCGATTTTTGTTGACTTTCACTGAGCAAAGGGCACAGGCACAACAATCTTTTCTCTGAATATTACTTCGGCTTCAAGCACTGGGCAACTCATGCCTTCTCGAAAGCAACACTCGCCTGCACACTCTGGCGAAAGATCTCAACAAGCAAGCAACGACTCACACTGGTGCTCAAGATCCAACAAGTTGAAAAGTTATTCAAGCAGTATCAATCAGGCACCACCAACGATGGGCATCCAAGTTGAAGAATGCTACACCATGATCAGATCCTTCGAGCTCTTGCGCCAGCTGCACTTGGTCCATCAGGCCACGTGACAGAAGCGAAAGCCGCCAGCTCGCAGTTGGCGTCCTGAGGCGAAGCTGCACCGCCGCAGCACGTGCTCTCTCACCGGTATACCTTGCCCATGGCGACCTCTTTTGCAACGATGCTATTGATCGCCCTGGCCGTCCACTGAGATGCTGTCTGCTCTGACTGGTTGGACGCGTCTCGATCATGCATGCGAGCCTGAGCACTCCTCTGTGCAAGTGTGTGTCTGAAGCTACCTCCAGCCAGCTGGGCAGAGGTGAAGCTATCTCATGTTGTCACGTGTAGTGACAGCCCTGGACAGGGCGTCGCTTCGCCACAAAACCGTGAGTTGCTTCCTCTCATTGCACTCACCTTGTCTTTGGCCACTGCCAATACCCATTGGCGACATATCGTTTGCTTTCGTGACAACTTTGCCTCAAATACACTCCGCCCACTAGACTTCACCAAGGCGCCTGGTCTAAAGACAGCATGTCGTCGAACAGGGTGCACATCTCTGAGATGTAAGTAGCCTGAAAATACGTCGTGCTACTTTAGAGTAACAAAACGAAGCGAGCCTGGCCTCGTCAGCTTCGACGACATGCCGCCTTGGGCACAATTAGCATTGTCCTCATTCCAGTCCGACGTAACTTACTTGGGCGACAACACCACGGACATGACTCAAACACACATACCAGTGAACAATACCCATGGACTGCAAGGACTAGGCACGGAGGTTGTCGAAAACATTGGCGCGTGGACAGGCGGGACAACGGCTTCTTGTCGCGACCAATGTGAGTCTATCCTGGTGCCGTCACGCATGTCTGTATCACGGTGTAGCGTCTACGTCTTGAGTAGCATGGTCTTTGCACTCGCCGTGAAGCACATAAGTATTCAATGGCCATGCGACTGACACACCTCGTACTAGTCGAACCAGATCCCGCTTGGTTCAATCAAGACTTCACGCTGTATGGCAATCTAGATGCACTGCCACAATTCCCAGCTCAGAGCGCCTCGCGTGCTGCTGAGCAGGCTGCAGTACTTCTCGCACCTTCTATTACCCTCACGCCGCCTTCATCATCTGCCTCAGAGAGCGAAACTCCCAACAAAAGAGCGAAACATACGCGTTCAATCCCGCGTACACAGCCACGAAAGCGAGCCTCACGTCCCGCGCTACCATGCAATGTCACTGGTTGTCAAAAGACCTTCACGCGGGCCTCCGACCTTGATCGACACGTCCGCAACGTCCACGGACAGAGCAGCGAACACTACTCATGTGTTATTCATCGATGCTTATACCGGACTCGACGAAAGGACAAGATGCAAGAACACTGTCAGAAAGTCCATGCCTATGCCAGAGGCGCAGAAACTTTCGACACGATTGCCGAAGAGGCTGGTCCATCTACACCCTTCTCGTCTTCAGAACCTGCTTCTACGCCAGGTTCCACCAGCACATATGGACCATGATCCCAGAACTCACACTAGTCTTCCAGCGAACAGCAAAGATCACGGCAATTGACTTAATGGCACCTTTCTACTGAGCGAAATAGCGAAAAGCGATGATACCAAGAGGGATTCTGGCAGGGGCCACGTTGCATGTAATGAGATGTCTCTTAGGCGTTGGACGGGTTTATCAGATGGATGTCTCTTATGACCCATTATTATCATGTTGATGAGAAAGAGCCACAGGCTACACAGCGCTGGAAGTGCCTTCTACCATTTTCGTACAGATTTCTATACAGAACAGAACATATGCAATCGAACCCAGGCGGTTCGCTTTCACCAGAGGCTGCCAATGACTAGTACTCGTTGTCGATACCTGTCTTCTTGCCTTCTTCCGCTGCACTACCATGGTTCCTGTCTCTGTTACGACCTTTCTTGGATTATTGTTTTCCATTTCCAAGCAGCCATTCGTTTCAGACGTAGCTGAGGACCGCAAAATAGGAACTCGGAAACACGTACAGAGCTTGATCTTTAGTCGTGGCCTTCATGCTGCGCCTGACTTGGCTCTCGACGTAGAATCTAGTGGCTCCAACGCTCAAGGCAGAGATACGAAGATTGAAAGAGCAGATTTCATGCAGCATTCATTCTATTCTCTATTTTACCCTCCAGCGGTAGCCCAATCTCGAGGTCTTCCAGGGAGAAACTGCGTTCGGGTAGCTTCGAACCTCCAGCGAAAACAGTTATAGATCACGCTCTCGTCGCGGCATATGAATTGTGTGCTGCTTCACACGCCGAACAACTCGTCATGCACAAAGCAGCCACGCGTACGGAAAAGGCACAAACAGTGTAGCACATAACGATCGGCTGGCACGGCATGCTCCGCGGGCTGGATAATCTTTGAACGTAGTTTCTTCTTCACTACCAGCATCTCCATATCTCGGGAGCACACTATCTCTAGCTACCATCTTCATCGCTAGTTTCAACTTTCCTCAGTGCACTCGTCGCAGCTGAAACCTTTCTCGGGTCCTCTGTAACGATCTGCACTTTCGTGCTCTCCCTCTTGGCCTCATCCA
>JAASLG010000729.1:0-11047 GCA_013365235.1 Cercospora sesami
TCCTTTCTATAGCTTTATTACCTCCTACTTTATTCTTCTAAGTTAAGAGTTTGGATGTATAGATAGATCTTTGGAGAAAATTACTTTTGGGGAAAGTTGTGGGTGCGGGTGCGGGAGGCGGTGGAGGAGTGAGGAAATTGGTACGTGGAGGGAGAAAAGTAGTGATGGGGGGGAAAGGGAAATGTGGTTTTGTTTTGTTTCGAATCGAAGAGGATGAGGAGGAGGTCCCTGCTGGCTGGCGCTGGATATGAAAAGAAGAAGGAGGTGGATGGGTGGGTGGGTGGGGAGGTGGTGCTAGTGTTGGGCGGATTTGCGCGAGTTTGGAAGGGTGGTTTTGCTATACAGTATGGAGTTCTTTTGCTTTTTCTTTTGTTTCCGGGAGGGGTTACGTAGAGAGGAGGAAGTTTGGTTTGTTTGGAAAGAAGTTTGTCTTTGGCTGCTCGGATGGTGGGAAATGCGCTCGATGGCGAGTTTTTTTGGTAAGGCGAGATGTCAAGCGGGTACATAGATTGATGCAGCGGGATGGAACTGGTCTCAAAGGAGGGATTGACATCGTGCGGCAGATGAAAGTACGAGGAACGTGGAAGGAGGGCTAATGATGGGACTGTGTGGGTATGATGAGAAACATCTTGCTCTGGGTAGGGATTGTGGAGAAGGTGTGAGGATATGCGAAGGAGAAAGGAGTGAAAGGAAAGGGCTTTTCGGCTTTGGAGAATTGCTGAGGAGGATGCAAATTTAGATTGGGATGTTTGTTGTGAGCAGCGGATACGAATAGGTTGAGGAAACTGTGAGTTGGAATGTCGATGATAGTACTCAAAGGCCGGCCCTTCGATGATCGTGAGAATCGAGCAGAGCGGGCGCAGCGATGGACGTCTCTGGTCGAAGATGGTGAGGAACTGAGCAGAGCCATCGAGCGAGTGAAGAGAAGTGACAGGACGGCTTGTCTTGAATGCTAGTTCTCGTTCACGAAGGACTCGAGAGCGATTGGTCCTGGGAAAGGATTCACAGAGCGGGCGGTCAGAACACCCTCGTAGAGCAGCATCGTCTTCTGTTTTTCTGCTGCTCAATTCGTCGGAGTGCCGTCGAGTGTCCTGGAGCACAGAAGAGAATGCGGCTGGCGGGTCAGAGTCACTCCGTGTGACTTTTCCAGGCTCAAAAGTATCCAGTGTGCATACCTGTGACAGCCACGCGATGCGAGGACTTACGTGGGACGTCACGGACTTCGGTCGACTGCAAGAGTCCGATCTGCTGTTGCGAGAGTGTTGCGAGAGATGTCAATGTCGATCCATTTCCATCCGCTTCACGAAATGTGTGCTATTCTTGGGCTTGACAGTGGACTTCTCGCCGTGTGGCCCGATAAGTCCTCGCTCAATATCGCGAGACTGCTGGCGTGCTCTCAATCGGCGACGAACTCGTACAAATCCAGACAGACGGCTGTTTTCAAATTCGCGATAGATCTGCCCTACAGATATGAGTTACTTGAAACGGGAATGCAGTGTCACACGCAGCAATATTGATCCGATCCTGCGGCAATCTTGCAGTGGCTCAACCATGGCGCCGCGTCGCTTGGACATGAGCTTGGCGAGATATCAACACGTGGATCCTGGTTTGATGTGCAGTATTTGGTCCATGTGCGACACACAGTCTTCCAGAAAGAGCAGAGCAGGAGAATGTCCTTGCATCGTATAGTGCCAAGACAGACGAGACAGAAATAGTTCGAGCCTCCAGATCTCTGGAGAAGCCTTCTCCGCAGCCGTGCGAAGGTCCGGGGATATGCCGGGGAAGAAGGCGCATCCGCAACGCGCGTAGGGAGGGCGCTGTACTTTGTACTGTCGCGACGAGACTCGCAGTCTGCATTCCTCCCGGCACCGAAGTCGCGTGTCTCTGGGCTGGACTGCCGATCCGAGGTGCCATGCGCTGCCATGCACACGTGTTCCGCGACCAAGCATCGCCCCGAGCGACCACCAGGCGAATCAAGACGACTGAAACGGCGGAGGGGATGCGCGCCAAGGACAAACGCCCAGCCTGACCCCTCCGCGCTTGCCCCGTTGGGGTGCGCTGTGGCTATTGGCCCGAGCAAGCGAAGAGTCGGAAAAGCGTGTCGGGAGAGCAAAAGACTTCACTTTGCTACCGCTGACCAACTGACACCTTCTGGACCGCCCTTCACTCCCGCTGACGGCAACTCGTTTCGTCTGGCGTATTTGAGGTCCGTCGTTCCCTGGTCCTGGTTCCATCTCACTTCCCCAAATCTCCGGACCCCAGATTTCTTTCCCCAGATTTCCGACTGCCCCAGCTGTTTGCGCGTCTTATCTCAGCGCGTGGCAACCCATCGGAGGCATCGCGTATAACTATCCATCTATCGAGGGGCGACCTCTGGAAGGGGAGAGAGCGACAAGATGATCTCCATCCCCAGCGGAGGGGACGAGAAGACGGGCCACGTCGCAGAGCACAATGGATCTGATGTAGGGTCAGGGCAGTAAGTTTGCATCACATGGCCATGGATCAGCGATTACCAGTTGACTCTGACACCTTCGCAGCAGCGACACGACCTCCGAGGTGCTTCTTGATCCCGCGGCCGAGAAGAGGCTGCGCAGAAAGATTGATTTGTGCATTGTGCCCACGGTGGCGCTGCTTTACCTGTTCTGCTTCATCGATCGCGCGAATATTGGTGAGTCTACCTCATCTCGATCATTTCTCTGAGCCAAGTACACTGACCACGGCACCAGGTAATGCACGTCTGGCTGGTTTGGAGAAAGATCTGGGCTTGACAGGCTACGACTACAACTTCGTCCTCACCACCTTCTACATCAGCTACATCGTGTTCGAGATTCCCTCCAATCTTGCCTGCAAGTACTTTGGGCCAGGATGGTTCATTCCAACCATCTCTCTCGGCTTCGGAGCTGCTTCTGTGGCCTGCGCTTTCACCCACGACAGGGCGCAGATCGCAGGTGTGCGTTTCGTTCTCGGCCTGTTCGAAGCTGGCATGCTTCCTGGAATCGCGTACTACCTCTCTCGATGGTATCGCCGTACCGAGCTCGCCTTCCGCCTGGCGCTGTACATTGTCATGGCTCCGCTCGCCGGAGCATTCGGTGGTCTCCTGGCGTCAGCCATTCTCACACTCGACAGCTTTGGCACTCTCCGCAGCTGGCGCATGATCTTCGCCATTGAAGGTGTCATCACCATCGGCATCTCTCTCATCGCGTTCATCACCCTCACCGACCGCCCTGCCACTGCACGATGGCTCACTCCTGAAGAGAAGGCCCTCGCCGAAGCACGTATCCGCTCCGAACGCGTCGGCACCACAGAAGTTCTCGACAAGATCGATACCAAGAAGATCCTCCTCGGAATTTTCAACCCCGTCGTCCTGGCCACTTCCTTCATCTTCCTCCTCGACAACATCACCGTGCAAGGCCTCGCCTTCTTTGCCCCAACCATCGTCCGCACCATCTACCCCGGCAAGACCGTCGTGCAACAACAACTCCGCACCGTGCCACCGTACATCGTCGGTGCTGTGGCCACACTCGTGATCCCCTACTTCAGCGGCAAAACCGATCGTCGCGTCGTCTACTTCATCGGCTCCGCCCCCCTCATGATGATCGGGTACATCATGTTCCTCGCTTCCACCGACGGCGAAGTCCGCTACGGCGCCATCTTCATCATCGCCATCGGAGCCTTCTCCTTCGGCTCCCTCTGTAACGCCCAAGTCTCCGCCAACGTCGTCACCGACACCGCGCGCTCTTCCGCCATTGGCACGAACGTCATGTTGGGCAATGTCGGAGGTCTCATTTCCACATGGGCTTTCCTCCCATTCGACGGACCGAACTTCCCAATTGGTAATGGATTGAATTTGGCAACGAGTAGTACGATTTTGCTGTTGAGTATCGCGCTATGGTTTTGGATTCGATGGGATAATGGGAAGAGAGCACGGGAACATCAGGTTCCGGAGCAGGAGTTGGAGGGAATGGGGAGGAGGGAGATTGAGGATTTGGATTGGAAGCATCCGAGGTTTAGGTGGAGGGAGTAGAATCCACTTCTGGTTTCTCTGTGGGCAAGCGAGCTTCGGAGCCAACGAGGGTGGATATTTGGTTGGAAGAGGATACGTTGATAATGCGGAGAAGTCGTTTCTCGACCCAGCTGTGTGGTAGCCTCACATCCTTTGCTTCTGCTTTCTCCGCGTTGACCTTGAATTACGAAGCCAACGAACATGAGAATCGTGTCGGATTGATTACGCTAACGAAGCAGAGAAACTCACTTGGTGACTTCCTCCCTCCTTATTTTGCTCCTCCTTCTCCGTATTCTTACTAGCTTCAGAGCCAACGAAGATGAAAATCTTGCCGGCAAGACTAATATGAAATTATTAGAGCAATCACCACTGCTACTCTCTTACGATCTGCAAAGGCGCTATTATTCACAAAGCCAGAGCTTCGTGATAATCAACGCGAATGGGAGAATCTGGGTGGTAAAGTGAAAGGGCTTGAACGCCATGTTTCTCAGTGAGATTCGTAGGATTACGTTCACGGTTGACGTCTCGGATCTTGATAGACGAGCTCATCATACAGTTGCGTGAGATGGAGCGGTTGAAGAATGTTACATGACTCGGATTGGCGCTACCTTTTCAACTTGCCTCCACCGTATCATTACATGCTTGAAAGGCAAGGAAGAGACAAATGCAGCCGGAAGAAGACATGCGATGGAAGCAGAGATTTTGGTGTCCTGGCTACTGTTGCTTATAAAATTCGCGACCTTCCAAGAAAAGCAGAGTGACAAATTGCCCAAACGAGAAGATGTTATTAGAGCAAAGATCAGTGCTGGTGTGTCTTCCTCACCTTAACCTCCTTCTTACCTTTCAAAACCTCAAGGCAAGCCGCTGCACATTTCGTTCTTTCTTCCACCTCGAGAAACAACGTTCCAATCCATCAGTCTTTCGTCCATTCGGACTCCAACCCTAACCCTGGAGCCCCCATGCTCCAACCCGCACCCGCATCCGCCTCCGCCTCCGCACTCGGGCAATGCAAGCTTGGCTTATCTTATCGGAGCTCTCTGCGACTCCACATCTGACTTTCACTTTCACTATTTGTCACGCCATTGACTTTGCTCTTTCGTTTCACTCTCGCGTCAAACTTACCAACAACAAGAACCTCCTTGATCCTCTGACCTTCCAATTCAGCGCGTTCACACGCGAAAGCAAGTACTGCAATTATGCCGTGCTCTTCCACTTCCACAGCTCAGACGTCTTCGAGCTGTGCTGGAAATGGCGGCGGCAATAGTGTGAGAAAGAGATTGGGAAAGGGAAAGCAAATGGGAGGAAGGAGGGGATGTGATGGTATGCATTTCTTCTCCTTCCCTTCTCGATCCAGCTTAGCACGTGGATGAGAAGAGATGCTGAACCTGGATGTGAATCTGATGTGCTGATATAGAGAGTTGTCTGGAACGGATTGCGAGGCATTTGAGTGAGATTGACAACAGTGAGCTATGCGCGAAGGACGGTCGAGATGGCGGAAACAGCAGAGGATGCTGTGAGAATGCGAAGTGTGGTGGTGACCAGGACCTGAAGAAGAATGAGACGGCGAAAGAGATGGGTTGTGGTGAGGGATGCTGTGAAGAGGAAGTGGTGAAGAAGGTGGAGATGAGCTGTGAGATTGGGTGTTGTGAGGTTGAGAGAAAGATCGACAAGAAAGAAATTGTTGGTGGTGAATGCTGTGGAGGTCAAGAGGCGGTCAAGAAGAGCTGTGGTGGTGAAGACGATGGCTGCTGCAACGAGGAAGGAACTGACAAGGTAGATATTGTCTGCGATACTGGTTGTTGTGGTCCTACGGATGAGCCGAAGACAAAAGCTGTGGCTACGAGTGGCTGCTGTGGTGACAGAGCGGGCTGCAACGAAGCCATGTCCTGCGGCGGAAACGTCAACAACAACAACGGAAAAGATAAGGGCTGCAAGGAGGCGTGCTGTGGCGGCGAGAAGCAGGCAGACAACAAAAGTCGCAACGTGGGAGCATGCTGTAGTGCTGAGGCACGCTCCGAGAACGCTTCATGCTGCGATGAGAAGCTGAGCAACAGGTCAGAGATGGGCTGCAAGTCGGACTGTTGCACTGAATTCAACGAAGTCAACACCAAGAATACTCCTGCGAGCGAATGCTGTGCCGCAAAAGCAGAAAGTGATGCACAGAAGTCATGCGGCAAGAAGGACAAGTCGGAGCCTTCGTGCTGCGAGACTTCCACTGCCGTTATTGCAAAGCCACCGAAGTGCTCCGATGCTTGCTGCGACGGAATCGAAGAAGATGCGTCTAGTAGCTCGGCATCGGCTTGTCTGGATCAGTTGCAGTCGGCGATGCAGCGTTTCGAGGCCTTGCTGCGTCTCGGTCAATGTCTGTGCCGCAGGATGATCGAGGAGTTCGACTTCTGCTGCTGCTGCGAGGAAGGCTCGCCGTGCAACGCGCACAAGCAGTCCGAAGAGCCTGCCACCAAGACTTTGGCAAAATCTGGCGCGGGCTGTGAAGACAATTGCTGTGTCACTATAAAGGCTGGATGCATCGAGACCTCCTGCGCCGTGGACGAAGATTACAAGGTCAGCTCGGTCGTCAAGGCTGCTCCTGTGAAGAACAAGTCTGTCGACGTGGACGTCGAAGTCTCAGCAGCCAAGGACCACGTGGCGCTCAGTGTCACTGGCATGACTTGCACCGGCTGTAGCAAGAAGATGCTCAATATCTTGGGCGACATCCCAGGCATATCAAATCCTCATGTCACCTTTGTATCGGGCATGGCTGCGTTCGATTTTGATCCTGCTCATGGAAGCGTGGAAGAGATATTGCCGCTTATCGAGAAGCGGACGGGTTTCAAGCTGGGACGGATTACTGCTGATTTTCAAACGTTGGACGTACTCCTCAGCAAGGAAGCCGCCGAAGCGTATGAGCGGGAAGACCGCCATGGGCTGGAGTCTTTCGAAAAGGTGCGTATATGCTCCTCAAACACACGAATATCGATGATATGATAATCGATCTGCTGACGATCTCATGATTGTATAGATCAAAGGCAAGAACAAATATCGTATCACATACGATCCACGAGTGGCCGGTGCTCGCAGCTTGATGCCACCGGGAGGTGAATTGGCACCACCCGAACCTGATGCAGCACACTCCGAAGGCAAAAAGCGACTCCGCTCTATGGCGTTGGCAACTTTGGTCTCCGCAGTCTTCACCATTCCCGTGGTCGTGCTCTCATGGTCAGACAACCCGGTGCCCGACCAGACGCGTCAAATTATATCACTCATCCTCGCCACTTTCGTTCAAGCCGTCGCTATTCCTGAATTTTACGTCGGCGCTCTCAAATCCCTGGTGTTCAGCAAGGTTGTGGAGATGGATATGCTGATTGTGATCAGTGTTACCGCCGCGTATGGTTATTCTGTTGTTGCTTTCGCGTTGGCTGAGGCGGGCGTGGAGTTGGAGGAAGAGGCCTTCTTTGAGACCAGTTCGTTGCTGATTACATTGGTCCTGTTAGGCCGGCTCATGGCTGCAGCGGCACGCGTGCGCGCTGTCTCCGCCGTCTCGATGTCGTCCCTGCAACGCGAGTCGGCGCTCCTGCTGCACGCCAATGGGCGGACGGAGGAGATTGATGCACGATTGTTGCAATTTGGAGACCTCATTCGTGTGCCTGCGTATACCTCAATCGTCACGTAAGTTCCCATCTCTTTTCTGCCGACTCCGCTGACCATGAGCAGAGATGGTGTGGTCGTCGCCGGATCCGGTGCCGTTGACGAATCGATGTACACCGGAGAAAGCGAGCCTGTCACCAAATTAGAAGGGGACGCCGTTATCGCAGGCACGATCAATGGCGCTACCATTTTGGATGTCAAAATCATGCGTTTGCCAAACTCCAACAGCATCTCAGACATCAAGAATCTTGTCCAGGATGCCCTTGGAGCCAAGCCGCGAGTCCAGGACCTCGCCGATAAGGTCGCCTCGTGGTTCATTCCGGTGGTCTGCACCATCTCGTTGATCACGTTTGGCATCTGGGTTGCCGTCGCTCTGACCGTTCGCGATGAGACTGGGGGAGGCGCTGTCGGCACAGCCATTACTTATGCCATCGCTGTGCTTGCGATAGCTTGTCCTTGTGCTCTTGGCCTCGCTGTTCCGATGGTAAGTATTTGTGGTAGCGCGATTGTAAAGGGTGTTCTTGAACTGACTGCTTCCAGGTTCTCGTGATCGCCGGAGGCGTCGCTGCTCGCTCTAGTGTTGCGATCAAAAGCGTTGATGCATTGGAGCGAGGCTACAAGACTACCGATGTCGTATTCGACAAGACTGGAACTTTGACTCTGGCTGACTTGGCCGTTGTGCATGAATACTCGCAGCCTGCCCCGAGTATTTCGGAAGACCTCATTGTTGCCTTGGCTAAGGCTCTCGTCACGGACAACAGTCATCCCGTCTCGGTCGCCATCAGTAAACATTTGCAGGATCACCTCGTGCCCGCTGCCAAAGTGGAGGGCGTGCAATCTCTTCCCGGATCTGGTATTCAGTGCACCTGGCAGGGCCGTCAGGTACAAGCAGGCAAGCCGCGATGGCTTAGAGTTACGGACAACCCAGCTGTGGTCAATGTTCTGGACAACGGTCTCACAGCTTTCTGTCTTGCGGTCGATGGCACTCTTGTGCTGGCCTACGGTCTACAAAGCACTCTCCGACCCGAAGCCCACTCAGTCATCGCATCGCTCTCTGCCCGCCGCCTGCGCTGCCACATCCTCAGCGGAGACAACCACAAAGCCGTGCACGCCGCTGCCGCAGCGGTCGGAATTGACCCGCTCCTTGTTCGCGCCCAATGCACTCCTGCACAAAAGAAAGAATACGTCGAAGCTCTGCAACGCGAACACCGCATCGTTCTCTTCTGTGGAGACGGAACAAACGACGCAGTCGCGGTTGCTCAAGCAAATGTCGGAATGCATATCGCCGCCTCCTCTTCTTCGACTACCTCTTCTTCCTCTGCGGGCACTGCAAGCGCCGTCACCCAGTCCGTGTGCGACGTCACCCTTCTCGGAAACCATCATCCTCTCACTGGCATCGAATCTTTCCTCGACATCTCGAAGCGTTCATTCCGACGCATCGTTTTCAACTTCGTTTGGTCGGCTGTGTACAACGTTTTGGCGATCTTGTTAGCTTCTGGGGCATTGGTGAAAGTCAGAATCCCGCCGGCTTATGCGGGATTGGGCGAAGTGGTTAGTGTGTTGCCTGTGATTGTTGCGGGGTGGAGTTTGATGTGGTGAGTGGAAGAGAAGAGATGGGGGAGGGAGGGGAAGAGAGTGGGTGATGGGTGGACTGTGCGGAGATGGGTGGGCTACGAGCGAGAATCGACGAAGGCTGTAGCTTAGCGACTCTGCCTATTGGGAACCACGGACAACATGCGAAAGGCCTCCCAGCTGATCATACAGCACAATATACACCCGTTCGTTCGGCGACTAGCACGTCGAATACACCTCTACGACAACGTCTACCTCAAAAGGTGAGTACTCATCTCTAGCATTGTGTCTCTTGTCTCTGCTATTCGAGTAGGTCCCGCATTTCATTCACATCTCCTCGTCCCTACTCAATTCTACAGGGCCGCTTTTGTCTCCAGTCCTATTTGTAATTATCCGCCGGTTCACTTGCCACGGGGTACGACTATGCCATAAAGAAGTATCTGAGACACCACTTCTTTCCGACTCCAGCTTTGGAAAAATGTCAATTGAAGATCTGGAGCTGGAATATAACCTACTCCAAAATATGGTTCGCTCTGAGGAGTAACAGACTTCTATGCTATCGAGACTAGCTTTTACCAACATTGCATCGCGAGCAATCGTCCGAGAGTGCCCGCCTGTGGTAAGATTCAGCATGAGGATTAGGTTCCGTCCCTGAGCAGGCGAAATGTTCTCTGCTGCTTGGTGTAGCAAAGACGTGCGATAGCTTGGCGGCCTGCTGTCAGAAACACAACTTCGCAATAAGTACAGAGCAGAGATCCGAGATGTACGTTAGAGCACGGGGTGTAGAAGATCTATTACTGACTTGCGTCCTCGATTCTTCTGGGAGCGTTCAGTAACGGCGCACGCTATTGCAAAAAGCTTTGGGAGCCTCTGTTTGGCGGGTGTCACCGCCGCCGGAATACACAGTCACCAAGGCTGTACTGTGAAGTTCAAGACTCCACAAAAACTACGAATGAAAAAGGCGGACATGTACGGAGATATTGCGTTCAAAGCTGTCTTGTAGCTTGCTTGGGTCGTCTAGAAAGTCATCAAAAATAGAGGGAAACGCAGAAACAGAGCCCGAACAAGCGGCCAGCGACCTACTGACAAGGAGTACGGATGAGCTGGCCATTAACAAAGTGAGGGAGGTCGTTCGGTCAATCCGAATCGAACTTGGGAAACAGAAGACGGAGATCAAGAACCTCCGCAAGAGAGGCAACAGGAGCAGCGAAACCCGGGCCACAGTCGGATTGCTGGGTGCTCCAACGTCACTCTGGGCACGTGTGATGAAAGCTCAGGTGCCGATGCCACGAGTCGCAAGAAGGTAGCCCGACTTCGTGTGAGGACAGGAGAATGGCTAGACTTGTCTCTGTCACAAGTTTCGGCATAAGGCCAAAACATTGAGCCAGGAGTGGGAGAGAAATTCCGTCAGTATTATTGAGAAACCAGCTATGCGCAAGACGGGGGTATTCTATTGTCTGCGAAGAAAGGCACCGCGAAGACAAAGCTCTGACAATGAGGAGTATTTAGCATACTGTCTTCGAATTCCCAGCTTTCATACTGCTTTACGTCAAGGTTGGGTACAACTAGATCTCCGCCTTGTAGAGACAGCCTCAAAACCACCACGTGAGACTATTCCCGCGCCTGATACGATCACTGCTCATTCAACACCCTTTGGGGGCCACTCATAAGGTGTGTGGTCACCTGCGAGGGTCGCTCTGTGCCCCAAAGGCGAATATGCTATGATCCTACCGCCCCGGCCGCCACGTACATAGCACAGAAACCAGCCTTTGGAGTGCAGGGCAGCGTCGATGAGATCATCTTTGCATTTGTTGAAGACGAAGAGGT
>JAASLG010000730.1:0-13436 GCA_013365235.1 Cercospora sesami
ATCGATCGACGGCAAATGGAGATTGACTGGCAACACCGTATTCGAGGGCTGTGGGATCGCCAGGCAACCGGCTGGTGGGCACGCATTCGAGCAGTGGTGAACGCGTTAGCAAGCTGAACGATTCTTGGGTTGCATAGGGTACAGGAGCGCGTGGCGGTTCGTTTTCCATAGTTATTAGTAACAAAGCAGAAAGACCAGGTCTTGTGCTTCAAAATTTCAGCCAGGATCCCCTAATTCTTCCTCTTTCCTTTGTTCGTGATGCACCTTGCTGATGATCGACGCGTCGTTTCACCCAGGCTGTACGCGTCTTGAGCTGTCGAATATCATGGCCGTTGAACGAAGACTCATACGCCAGCGGGTGTCGGACCCGACCCTGCCTCGTCCATCTGACATGATAGTGTCCTTGACGGCCATCAATGTGGTAATATAGAAACAAGATGTCAGCAGTGTTGGAGAAAGAGATCAAGTTGGGCCACCAAGAGCAGCGCATCAACATCAACATCAACTCTCCATCCTCTTGGCGTTAAACCTCAGGCACCAACGACGAAACGACATGCCGAACTTTCGCATTCTAAATAATCTGCTTCTTCATTACATGTACTTCAGCTGTGCTCCGTCAGCAGGTTTCTCCAAGCCTACCGGAAAGGATTCATTCCAGCAGAAGGCCATCTCACCGCCGCCACAAGCCCGTCATGGGGCTGTCTTCGCTTCGACCATGCATATGCACAGCCACGGCGTGGAGAACGTCGCAATCTCAGCTCTCTTCTCGAACGTGCTATCTAGATAGCGAAGATGCGCGACCGGGACTGTGACCATGCGACTATTGAATATTCACACCCTTGAATTCAAGCTTTTCCTCACTGAACAGGCCCGGCCTCCGTACATCATCACAAGCCATCGCTGGGTGGACCATGAAATCACATTTCAGCAGTTTCTCGCGCGTAGATCTGACCCAAGTATTTGTCAGACAATAGGTTTTCAAAAGATACAGTCTTTCTGCGATTTCGTCAAGGATTGGGCCAAGGATGTTGACCTAAACTGGATATGGATAGACACGTGTTGTATAGACAAAACCAGTAGCTCGGAGCTACAGGAGGCCATCAACTCCATGTTCCGCTGGTACTCAGAAGCTCTTGTCTGTTTGGCCTATCTCACAGACGTGGAATCGCTGGATCACAGTCCAGCAGAGGTCATGGAAAGCTTTGAGCAGAGCATCTGGTTCAGGCGGGGCTGGACACTGCAAGAGCTTTTGGCGCCAAATTTGGTGGTCTTTCTTGACAGTCATTGGGAGGTGTTGGGCCACAAAGCTTCAACTGCAGTACGAGTCGAGGTGCCTGCGAAACATATAAGACCATTCAGTGCCCGCGAGATACGATTTCCTCTCAATCAATGGATAGCTCGAGCGGCAAATATCCCCGAAGACATCATCGCCGACTACAAGAAGAGTGCCAATCTGAGTATCGCTCAGAAGAGGTCCTGGATGGATAACCGAAGCACTAGTCGCCCAGAGGACTCGGCGTACTGCCTACTGGGAATATGCGGCATTTACTTGCCTCTTATCTATGGCGAACGAGAACAAGCCTTCGAGAGATTGGAAGAAGCAATCGAGAGAAGAAGTCAGAAGACAAACACACAAACGCCTAATATAAGCACATCACGATCTCGAATTGCCACCGCTGACCAGAGTGAGATCGAGTCGAGCGATGGCGAACACAGCGAGGCGACAGTCAACTGGCACGAGATTGCCGAAAAACACAACGATCAAGGCAACAAGTACTACAAGAGTGGCCAGTACGAAACAGCTATTCAAGAATACACGCATGGTAATATATGTCTCACGCTTGTATCGCCGTGCGACAGCTAACAAGCGGCTGCAGCAATTAAAATGGACCCCAGATCTCACATCCATTTTGGCAACCGAGCTGCTGCTTTCATGATGATGACACGGTATAGAGAAGCCATCGATGATTGCGATCGCGCTCTGGAGCTAGACCCTGGGAACCATAAGATCACAGAACGTCTCGAGAAAGCCAAAGCCACCCTCGGCCAGCAACTTGGCGGCAGATCGAGCGGGGACAATCAAGAAAGCTGGAGACACGTACCTGATCCAGAGAATGACCGCACACCAGCGAAGCCCGTCAGAACTTCAAGGCCAAGACGTTCCCGCTATACCAGTCGCAGCCCATCACCAGCTCGAGCGGCTCGACGTTCTGCTTCCGTGAATCCTATCCAGGAGTCACAGAAGCCAGCCACGAAGCCTGATATGAGACCTGAAAGAGAACACGCGAACGGAAATGGCAAGGTGCATCGCGATGACCTGTACATCAGAGAGACTCACAGTGCGCCACCACAGAAAGATGGACCGAGGAAGTCCAACTTTAAATTCTCCAGAGGGACCGCCGAAAATCCCTTTCTCCCGTTCGTCGCAGGATTTGGAGGCTCCAGCAACCCTCAAGACATTTTCGCCGAGTTCATGCGTGGCAGCGCCAGTGACGACGAGGATCTCTTCGCTAACTTCGAAAGCGGAGCCCGGAAGGATGATTCTGGTCCCTCTTCTCCTCCCATGCTCGAACCGAACATCGTAGAAAGGCCATTGCCGCTATCATTGGAGGAAATATTCAATGTCACTACGAAGAAACGAAAAGTTCGACGCAGGATGTATAACAGCCGGACAGGGAAAGAAGATATTGAAGACACCATTCTTGCTATACCAATCAAGCGTGGTCTCAAGCCTGGTACCAAGATCAAGTACCCAGACATCGACCTTGATGACGACTACAACGGCCCCACAGACCTGCACTTTATTGTCAAAGAGAAGCGCCATCCCTTGTTTGTTCGCAATGGCAACCGCCTTGAGCATACAATAGCTCTCAGCTTTGAAGAAGCGGTGTCAGGCTGGAGTCGAATAATTACTACGATTGATGGCAAGCATCTCCAGGTCACTAAAGCAGGCCGGACGGATCAGTACTGGACAGATCGTTATCCAGGCCTAGGTATGCCGCTTTTCGAAAAGCCTGAGACCCGAGGCGATTTGATCATCAAAGTCAAAATTGGCCCCAAAGCCCGACCATAGACCCAGTGCTTTTGCATCCGAAGCAAACGCCAAAATGGTCCACGGAAAGATTCGTAAGTCTTTCCAGTCCAGGCGATCAACTACACGAGACTCACGTTGCCCCGACGAAACTCCTACACGATGTTGAAGGGCTCAGCTAGGTGGTGATCACGCATGAACAGCCCCATACTCGGGACATTCCTGGCCTCCTCACTATTTTACTATCTACTAGGGTTGGCGAGACTGAAGAGCTATTTTCTCGGATTTGCTACCTACTTGAGTACTGAAGCGTAGACATCCTATTGAGTCAATGGAAGTGAAGTTTGTGTAGACTTGATCCCATTCCGTACAAGCTCTAGCAGCCTGTATGTCTGTCTGCCATCCTATGGCAAGACTCATGCGCATGGCGAGCCTAACATGCCAGCGAGAAGCGTGTAGCCTCGAAATCGCCGTGGGGAGCCCGACTCCCTTTATCCCAATGCAAATGCGTAAACAAAACAAGAACCCCAATGCCAGCGCTCAAGTGCTCATACCCAAACAAAAACGATGCTTCTGTCAAACCCCTGAAAATGCCGCGATTAGAATCTCTCTCCTCGATGCCAGGATCTCATACCTCCAGCGGAAATACTCAACCTCTCTGTTCTCTGAACTTTCTACCGATCTTCGAAGTGAGCTGACTCAAACCCGCCATCGTCTTAGCAGCCTGCGCCTCTCTCTGCTGCTTCTCCGTCGTTTGGCCGTATTTCCGATTAGCCTGAGTTGTCGCGTGAGAGATCTGATTTACCAAGTGAGTCAACGACTGCTCGACCAATCGGCCAACCACCGTGATGGGCTGATCGTAAAGAACTGGCCTCGTGGCGGTCAAGTGAGCAGTGCTTGTCTTTCGAAGTACAAAATCTCCCTTCCCGTTGTCGAACCACAGCATCGTCAAGCCACCTGGGTGAGAACGAGCCGTATCAGTCTTGCCAACCTGCGAAATGCAGGCATATTCATATTGGCGATCTGCGGGAATCTTGTCGATTCCGCCGTCTGAGTGGGAGAATATTGGGACAGCCTGCATGAAAGTCTCCGTCTTGGAGACGCAGATGTAGAGTCGTTGTTTGATGAGCTTCGGCCCATCGTAGGTCGGGTACAAATTGGGGTCCTTCTTGTCGACCGTGCTCCTATTGCTGTGCACCTCCCACGCCGCCCAGAAGACATCGCCGTTCTGAAAATCTCTCCAAGTCAATCTGGTCGTTGAGTAGGCTGGAGAACTCTCTGAAAAATTCTTAGGCGGGGACAGAGGATTCATACCATCGCGCCAGTTTGAGTCGAGCTTGCGTGACGGGACGAAGTCGGTAGCAGCTCCTATCTTGAACGTTGTGTTGGATGGCTCAAGACGTCTGGACGCTGGACGAGGAGGAACGTATCGGGCTTTGGTCGAGGCGTATGTACGGTCTTCTGCTCCATCGGTCTCGTCCTCCTCCAAGATAGCGTGGCCAGAATCTACCCGCACCTGACCTCCAGCGTCTGTGTTCGTACGGTTCTTCGGCACAAGGAGCTGGTCTTTTTTCCAGCGCTTAGATCCGGGAGCGTTGTACGTTTCGGAGAGATTGTACCCGTCTCCTCGTGGTGCAGAGTTGAGATTGTCCACCGGCGAGGGTCGATGTGACAGTCTATCTGCATGCTTGAGTCGACGGCTTGTACCTCTGTCCAGGGGCTCTGATGGTCCTGTTTCGTTCTCATCTCCTTGACTGTTGGCGGCTTCGCCGTTCTTGTTATCTCTCCCCATGCTGATTGGTGATGGCGCTGTAGTTATTGAGTTCTGAGCAGTACTTGTTCCAAGCAGGTTGGTGTCTGATCATCTATTCGTGCAGAGTGGAGTGTGTTGTTCGGGAACGAGAGAAGGCTTAAGACAGTAGAATTCGAGCTCGATAGAGCGGGAGAGCGAGTGAAGACTCTAACGCGTGATATAATCACTCAAGTCTGCGCTCGTGAATGTTTGTCTGCCATTGACAACGCTATACCACATTTACCATGGCATATCGTTTCGAGGAATCATTCTTGTATGACCTTGGAGTCCCCTTATGCTTTGAGGCTTGAACACGCATTCAAGTGTGAACACATAAGGTCGCGGTTGGTGAAACGCCTTCCATGCTTAATACCACTGCTCAAGATCGACTTCTGGGCTATACCACTAAGTGAATACGACGATCAGCAAGTGACAAAGCCATTGTTCACCGGCCAAGAGGTGAATCGATCTCGAACAAAGAGTCGACCTTCTAATAACTTCTCGACGTTTGGAAGTTTGCCATACCTCGTATACAAACCGAATACCCCTTCTCATCCGCAAAGGCCAAAAAAAAAAGACATCGGCGCAAACTAGCTGTCTGCATAAGCAAACCAAACAACAATCACAACATCAAAGGGGTTAACATCGACGAGGATCATCATGCCAGGACACAGGCAGAAGTTTGCGGCCGTGCTAGGGGCGTTGGTCGTTACAGCAGTTGTTATTGCTAAGCGTAATCCCATTCGGCGTTTGGCTCGACGCATGAAACGTTCCACGACTGCTCTCTTTCGCACGAGAATGGCCACACCAGAAGCAGAAAGTAGCTTTCAACCAGAGACCGATGTTGACGAGCTGAAAAGGAAGGTAGAGACCTCCGATGTCCTGCCTGAGGCCCAGTCAGGCGACGCACACAGTGCTGGATTCACTGCAGCTCTAATTCCTGGAGCAGGTGCTGATCGGATCGAGCCTCCTACCCCTCCTGAATCAAATTCCGGTATCAAGGACGAGATCTGTACTGCCGAAGTATCTCCCGATGCGCAGGATGTCGTAACTGAAATGGAGCCGCAGAAGAGTCGAGCGGCTCCGGAACCCGAATCAGAGCAAGTTGCTAGGGCAAAGATATACACCAGGTTCAACGAAGAAGAGGAGTCCGATTATACTCGCGGGCCAATTCGAATAGTCGATGCTTTCGATGGTGTCGAGAACGTCTCCTCGCTACTGCTAAATCTTGATCTGTCCGCAAAGATACGAGCAATTATTCTTTCTCGTCGAGACTTCGAAGCCGCCAAGGTAGAGGCCGCTATTGAATGCCAACAATGGCGGCAGCTGCAGTCCGAACTTGCATACCGAATTAGCAGCTTGACGCTAAAGCTATCGGTTGCCGACGATCAGAGCGAGACGGATCCCGAGGATATCGAAGATCTCGAGGACTCGCAAGAAGAGCTGAAGAGACTGAACGCCTTCCAAGACAAGATAACGCGGGTCTTCGGTGAGATTGAATGCCAAGTCCAATCTTATCACAACCGACTTCAGCTTAATCACAGAGAACTTGAAGCGTATTTCGAAGAAGCCTTTGTCGCAGCTCGACTGATACATTCTGAGCCTATCGCAGACGACACTGGCTTCGACTACCACGACTTTGACGTTGTGTATCAGGGCTTCTGCGAGCACGAATACGTTCCACAGGAAGACGCGCCTGATGCCGACCGCCGAGTCACTCAAGATGAGGGGCCTCTGATAAAGCCTCTTGGCAATATTCCGAACGATGAAGATCCAGAATGGCAACGAAAGAAGCAAGCACTAGACACTTGGCATCAAGCTCGTCTCAAGCTGCAAAATGCGCAAAAAGCCTTCGACGCACGCGAAGATGATGCACACCAAGATAAATGCCGAGCTGAAGAAGCAAAAGAAGACCTCCTCGACTGGTCTCTCCGCTGGGTCCAGCGCGGTCGCGAACTCACACGAGCCTTCATCGAAGCTGAAGAAGAGGACGACAAAGCGCGAGAAGCCGCTGAAGAGGCCGGTGTGGATGTCGCCCAGCATTATCAGAAGTCCCGCTTCCAGGACCATGCAAGTGATGGTTATGGCTCTGGTTACGAGAGAGGTGGTATCGCCCAAGCTCCTCGAGAGCGGATCTTCGAGTGGATGTCACGTATTCCAGATGGAGAAGCCGGAGATCCCAACAAGCAGGAGCTAGTCCCTCGACCGGAGACTGACGACTGGGATTACGAAGACATCGCTATCAACGAAAGCCGCAGCGTAATAGACGACGCTCCAGGACGACAAAAAATTGATAGTTGGTCGAGGGCGTGCGGTCGTGGTGGACATTGAGCGATCTGGATTTTGAGCGATATGGGTTGTTGCATGTTGTGGGTGGGGATTCTGCGCTGTTCTTCTTGGGATATTCCGAGCACTCTGATAATTATCCACTAGATCAGCGACATATACTCCAGTACTGTTCAATGTGTATGCGGGAGTATTCTCAATTGAAGTCAAGTTCAAGGAAATCTTCCGAGTGTTTGATGGTCGGTGTCGGTGTTCGGCATGATGTTTGTTCCGTGATGCCTGAGGCACCTGAGACGCGCCACTGGTGACAACACGTCTGCTCTCCCACTTTCCAACAATGCAAAGCACGCCCAAATGGCAATTTTAAACAGCTCTCAACGCTACGGACCCCCTCTTCGCGAGTTTGACGTTCCAATGCTCTCCACGAGCCTCCGTTGTGCTCCTTGCCGAGGACATCATTGAGGTCCTTCCGTCGTGAACGCTGGAGACACGAAAGCGCAATTGGAAGGACTACTCCTTCCCCAGTAAGTTGAGCAGTTGTTCATGCAAGTGTATCGTGCCTGCTCCTGTCTTGTGTCGTCGTCGATCGCTTCTTTCAGCTCCACTCCTCATTCTGCATACAACACGACTCCTCTCGTACAGATCTCTCATCCTCACGACCCTTGTGCATCCTTTGACTGCCTATCTTTCTTGACACTGGCGCAGCAGACATCTCCTGCTGGCTCTGGTGCTATCTCTGACCCTCAAGCATCAACCATCGCCACATCCTGTTGAACAGTCATCCCTCTCCGCGACGATTCGCACGCACAACTCCAGCCAGTCGCTCCCTTGAATCAGCATCACCTCGCCATGAAGGCTCTTCAATACCTACTCACCTCCATCTCTACTCTCCCGCTCGCCCTTGCGGTCACACCTGCCACTGAAGGGAATGGTTTGCCGCAATGGCTTGCAAAGCTTCCAGACGACAAGTCCGTGACGGGCAATGTCACAATCTCGCAGGGACCCGGCGGGAATGGGGTCAGTGTACAGGCATATTTCCTGGGCTTGCCGACAGAAGGGGGACCCTTTCGTGAGTGGCCTGCAAGATGCTAGCAAGAGAACAGGAAGTCTGACAAGTGTCCAGTCTATTCCATTCACGAGAAGCCGACTGGGCCTGACTGGAACTGCTCCGCTGCTGGACCGCACTTGAGTCCATACACAAGCGACTATCCGTGCACAAACGCCACTCACCCAGAGACTTGTGCAGCGGGCGATCTGTCGGGAAAGCATGGGAATTTCACTGGCCCAAACTTCACAGCCAGGTTGGTGCGTCGAACCTTATGCAGGAGAAGATAGCTGATTGTCGACAAGCTACATTGAGAACTATGTCTCGAACAACGACGCGCCGGGCTGCAGCCAGTGCATGACGAATCGGAGCCTTGTCATACATTTCGCGAATCAAACGGCGATTGCATGTGCAAACTTTACACTGATTGGTATGCATTCATTTCCCCCACAAGGCTAGCAGTCCTCGTCTTCGATCGGCTCCGGATCTGGCTCTGGGAATGGTGGAAGCTCTGGCCAAGGTTCTGGAAATGGCCAAGCTACCTCAGCTTCTCCTGGATCAAGTTGCAAGCGCGGCTCGGGCTGCTCGCACAGCAGTGCATCGTCGAACTCGACATCAGCTGCCCCAGTGTCGAGTCCCATGGCGAGCGCCAGCAAAGTGCCAGGCCTTGCTGTTCCGACCATTAGCTTGACAGTGGTGGACACGATCACTCTTCTGTCAAAGCAAAGTTCAGTCACGGCAAGAAGCTCACAGGCAACAGGTACATCAGGCTCCTCGTCAGCAGCTCCACCTGCCGCTGTGGCTCCAGCGAATGTCAATACGATCACGATCACCGCGTCCGAGCCATATGTCCAGACTATCACTGTCCCTGGCGATGGTGGTTCGGGCCCAGCGCCGAAAGCCTCTTCGAGTAGCTCCACTGCTAGCGCGAACGCGAATGTGAACACGGTCACGGTCACAGTTGCCGACCAGCCTGTGCACACTGTCACCACCCACGACAGCAGAACACCTCTGGTCACCCCTACCGCATCGGCACACCACACATCTGCAAGCGCGAGCTACATCAACAACACCGTCACTGTCACGGCTGTCGCTCAGACTACGCAGACTGTGACCGCTAGCGACAACTTCGCGCCTGTTCCAGTCTTCAGCACTCTCACCGGAAATGTCTCGGCTGGCACGGCTACGACCACTGTCACTGTTTAGGGAAATGGCAGCACTACCAGCTATGCGAAGACTGTCACCGTGACTGGCCCTCCGCTAAATTTGACCTCCTTCACGCCGTCAAGCACTCCGAGCTATGGCGCAACAGTATTTGTCACAGTCAACAGCACTGCAGGCGGCCCGACTCTGACCAGGACAGTTACCGCGAACTCTACAAGTCCGAGTGGAGCCACACTCACGGTCACTGTCCCTGGAAACGGCACGCAGCTCATCACATCCAGTGCTCAGCCCAACATCAGCTCCATTGCCACCTTGACAGTGACTGGGCCTCAAGTCACCGTCACTGCGAGTCCTCCAGTCTTGTCCACCACAACTTCCGTTTGGAATCAGACTGTCACGTCGGTCATACCATTCGCGACTACCGTTCCACTCGTCCAGACAGTTCCGATGGTCGTCACTGTTTTGTCAGGATCCACGGGCACTTCAACCATCACGGCTATCAATACCGCTGTGACGACCATCACACAATCCAACGGTATTCCGATCGGGCCTAGCACCACAACTCTGTCTGGTACTCATTCAGCGATTAATCCAGTCATCACCTCTCCCGCGGTTATCACAACCACAATTCCGGCGACAACGTATGTCACCACTGCTGTTGGGACCTTTCCCTTTGTTCGTATTGTGGTCTCGCCGAGTCCAGGAACAACAGTCACGAATACACTTGGCCAGCCTGGGACCGTGACGACGCCAATGGTGACCGTTGTCGTTTCTGATGCGCCGCACGGCGTAGTCACGAGTACACTTTCTCAGCCTGCTTCATCGACGCCTTCGGTTGTTACAGTGGTCGTTTCCTCGGTGCCGGATTCCACCATCACAGTGGTATCGACAACATTACAGCCCACGACCACGATCGCTACCGTGACACAGCCAGCTTCTGTGGTGACTATCACCAACGCCGGGCCTCTGGGAATTGTGACGACCATCTTGCCGAACGGAGTTGCTACTACTTTGGTAAACACACTGAACAATGCTCCTGCGCAAGTCATAAGCATTCTGCCCAACGGTGTTGGAACGACAATCGTCAATGCGCCCGCACAAGTCACCAACACCATCAAGACCAATCCGCTTGGAAAAGTCACGAATGGGTTGCTTCGTAAGTTTTGTATCTTATCAAGACACTGATTCTTCGCCAAGAGCATCATCTCTGTCACGCAAGAATGCTAACATCATCACAGCCGCCAAGACGAGCACCGTCAAAGTCTCTGCGAAGACTGCGAAGGTCACACCTCCCAAGACGACGACGATAAAAGCTCCGAAAGCGAAGACCGTCACAGTCAAGGCTCCCAAGGCGAAGACTGTGACTGTGAAAGCGAAAAAGTTCGGTGACAGTGGCAGTAGCGAGGATCAGGACCAAACTGAAGACATTGCCACAACCGATGGTCGCAAAAATTTGTTCACAATCAGCCAAGACGTAGTCACCGTCACTCAAAGTGTGGTGACTGTAACGGCTGGTGCGGCGCGACCCACAGGTTTCGGTGTCGCTGCTGCTGTGGTGGGTGTCGGTGCACTCTTACTGTGAGGTTTCAATTGCGTGTACGGACGGATCTTGTGTCGCTGGCGCAGGGGTAGTTCCACTATCAGTCGGAACCATGAGCAGAAAGTGCGGAAACCTAATGAAACTGCTTACTGAGCTACTCTTTCCATCAACGGCATTGTTCCTCCTTCACGCGAAACATTGTTGGCCGTTTGCTGTTGCCTTACGATGCCGTTGCACGGGCGACGGCGGACACTGGCGCGGAAGGAAACAGAAGGTGGCACAACAGTCCCCTTCTTTAAGCACGCCTTCGCGCCGTTTCCACTTCACTGACAGCACAAATTCTCTGCAAGATTACCCAAACAACCTTCTTGAACCATCGGCCATTGAAGATTTTGCTCCACACCCGACTTGAAGAAACACTTCCAACCTCAATCAGCGACTGCTTCGCGCGCGACCCCTTCGCCTACGAGAACATGGCTCAAGTTTATCGTCTCCCATGGCACGACGAATTCGAGGGCGCTATCATGCAACAGCTGCAACAGGATCATGCACCAACAATAACCGGCCCTTACTGCCGCGGCTGCATGAAGTCCTTCTCAAAGTTCCACCGCGCCATCACTGTTCCGCGCTGCCCTCACCACCATCAGATCTGCTTCCTGTGCGCTCAAGATTGGTTCTGCACACACGACGAATGTCCCTCATGCGGCTTCGGCACCGCACCACTCTTTAAGCTACGCAATCGAGCTGTTGCTCCAACGTTTGGCAGAGAGGATCCATGCACACAGATCCTGGATCGCGAGGCGTACGTGCAAGAGCCACCTTTTCACGACCATGAGCTCGCTCGCATCCATCCGCACTCGATGCTTCAGATCTGCTTCACCGATGGGGAGGTCACAAGACATGGGAGGGACAATCATACACGTGCGAACGATACTCGTGCAGCGGGACGACGAGTGCCACCGGAGTTGGTGGAGGAAATTCAAGAGTACGATTTCCATGCTATGCAGTACTTCAAGTTGAGGGACAACAGAGGAGAGCCGGATTGGAGCAGATGGGACGAACGGCAATATCAGGAGAGTTGTAAGTTCCTGAGAGATGTTCTGATTGAGCCTGGAATGCTCAATTTCCGCGGCCCTCCTCCGCCAGGTTTCCCAGATATGAGATGGCCACCAGGTTCGACTGCGACGGCTGGCGGAGTCAATCAGCCCACCGCTCCTCCGGCTGTGGCCCCGGACATGATGCTTCCAAGTCCTGACACGAGCGATACGGAGTTTTAGGGCCAGAAGTGCGGCTACAGGAGCTGCCTTTGTTCTTTGGGGTATTGCTAGGTCAGAGCAAACTGATTGAGCGGTCTTCTTTTCAGGTAGTGACGGTAACCAGTAATGAATAGTGCATTCTTGTTGTGCCTTCACTTTCGAAGAGACCCGTGATAGGTGAGCCATGTGAGAGGCTCATCCTCAACGTGAAGGTCAGAGCGCGGCCTTGTCGAATATAACTAGATGTTTCCTTCAGCGCACATGTCAACCTGCTCCGCAATCCATCGTGTTCTGACCCCCTCCAACCCACCCGCCGCAAACACGACTTCCCCGCTGACCGTTGCCTTCACTTCAACCCTCACCTGGCCACGCGCGGGCCCCACCAATGCCGCCACCGCCGTCACCTCTCCTCCCAACTCGGCAGAGTCGGCACCCCAGGCACCGCCCCAAATTGACGTATAAATTCGCCTTTCAAATTACCACTTTCAACCCGAGTTAGCTCACTTGGTATGAGAGCATTCGCACATTCACAACGTTGCGTCTTCCACTCAGACTACCACTCACCTACGAATTCGAAGTTGTTCTGATGTCGATTCATGTTCCGACCTGATTATGATTCATGTCCCAATCTGATTGTGACAGGTGCGAAAATCTAAGGAGTTCCTCTGACGAGGATCAGTTCTGGCGCAGAGTTTGAGGTTGGAGTAAAGAGTGTAGTTGCTCGGGCCCATTTTGTTTTGTCGACTCGGTTCGGTGTTTTCTTTTTTTGGGGAGGGTGCGGGGAGGAGGTTGAGATATATATTTTCCTTTTCAATCACGACTTTCAACCCGGGTTAGCTCACTGGTTGAGAGCATTCGCACAGTCCACAGCGTTGCGTCTTACACTCGAAATACCACTTCTGCCTGAGAAACTTCGAAGTTGTTCTGATGTCGATTCAAGTTCCGACCTGATTATGATTCATGTCCCAATCTGATTGTGACAGGTGCGAAAATCTAAGGAGTTCCTCTGACGAGGATCAGTTCTGGCGCAGAGTTTGAGGTTGGAGTAAAGAGTGTAGTTGCTCGGGCCCATTTTGTTTTGTCGACTCGGTTCGGTGTTTTCTTTTTTTGGGGAGGGTGCGGGGAGGAGGTTGAGATATATATTTTCCTTTTCAATCACGACTTTCAACCCGGGTTAGCTCACTGGTTGAGAGCATTCGCACAGTCCACAGCGTTGCGTCTTACACTCGAAATACCACTTCTGCCTGAGAAACTTCGAAGTTGTTCTGATGTCGATTCAAGTTCCGACCTGATTATGATTCATGTCCCAATCTGATTGTGAC
>JAASLG010000732.1:0-12333 GCA_013365235.1 Cercospora sesami
CAGAACAATTTTCTCGCTGCGCATAGAACGCAATAAGCGAGCGACCATTTGTGTCCAAGAATTATCTCCGCGTTGACGAAGAGTGTGGACGAGGCCTTCGATGAAGGCGCTAGGGTCGTTGTAGGGGCCGTATTGTAGATCGTCGCGAGCGAAGAATTCGTCTAAGCAGGGTTCATTGTCGATGCTGCTGATTGTGTTGCTGGTGATGGAACGGAGTTCGTCGAGGTAGTGTTTTAGTTGGCCGGTGATGGATTGTTTTTGGGCTTGGTCGTAGTGGGGCCAGGCTTGGGAGAGGGTTATGCCTTCGATGTGTTCCATGATGAGGACGCCGCAGCCGTCGGGTTGGATGTAGGAGTCGTAGACGCGGGGGACGGGGATGGAGGTTTGGGATGCGAGGAGTTTCATGGTTGCTGCTTCGAGCATGCGGGCTTTGTCGCCTGTTTTGACGACGATGTTGTGATTGAGGCGGAATGCTCGAGAATGGGGGCGTAAGAGAATGCATTGTTTCAAGAAGGCGTTGTTGATGCGAATCCGTTCGCCGTTGTATTCGTTGGGGTAGCCCACGCCGTCGCCGGGTTTGGCTTCTTCGAGGGCTTGGAGATATTTGCTGGGGATTTTTCGAAAGACTTGCTTGAGGGCACCCATGTTCCTGTTGCTTGGAAGCGAGATATTTGGGTGTACGATGCCGTTCTGCATGATTGTCAATGGAGGGAAACAGTGTGAAATTTTTGAGAGGCGGAGGCATTGTGAAGGGAAAAGTGCAGGCGCAGGTATGCTGAGTCGAGGGCGAAGTTTGACGGATGTGCTATGTTGTGCATGACCAAGCTGTCGCTGTCATCAGAGCGCCCTCCGTTTCACATCTCATGGCCTGGCCTGATCAGTGGCACGACAGTTTGACATAGCAATCCTCGTCGACAGCGAGATGGGTCACATAATCTTGAAGCTAGAGCATCTGCTGGATGTGGAAGGCGGCATTGACAGTGCCCAGCAAACAAGGTTCGCAGTGCCGACGAGTCGTTGGCGTGAGTCGGAGACGGCGTGATGAAATACTCTTCTCGCGGAGACAGCATGGTGGTGCTCGTGCTCGTCACGAGATACGGCATGTTCTGCTCCCTGGCCTGGCCTGTCCCGTCCTGACGAGAGCGGGGCGTGCAGGTCCAGAAATGGCCGAGGGCGGAGGTGGCAGCGGAAGGGGGCAGACGGCGCGGACAAAGAGCGTGGCAGCAGCAATTCGTCGCTTGGAGGCGGGCGACGGGTTATTGTCGCGATAGCAGCCTCCCTCTGCTGCACACCGACTTGCTCCTCAGCATCGACGCCCGGCAACACACGTCCTATCAGCGGCGTTGCCATTGCCTCCGCGCCATTGGTCTGTGACTCTTTCAGCGCCGAAGGGCCGGGTGGACAGATAAGCTTGAAAACTTCGACTTCCCGCGCCAGATCTCTCACCCTTCGCCCACCAACACCCAATCCCATCGCTGCTGACCATCTCATGCTCAACTGCCACCTCGCTGCCGACATCGACCCAACGTCCTCCTAGACACCACCCCCTCCGTCTCTTGAGCTGGTCGCGTTCATGGTGTTCGCTCCCACACTCTTCACCTCGCAAGGTATGACGCATCCGACACCGCCCGTCGCCCGATAAGACCGCCATCACCAACACGCAGAAATCACCCGGGCTGTGGGAACGTGCGAGCGACGCGCATGCTGATCAGAAATGGCAGACTACATCAGTGACCACTTGTGGAAGGCCTTCAGTGGTTAAGAAACCTCACCACACCGCCCGCTACACCCAATCCCAACCATGGCCTCTGCCATCCTTGCCCGAACTTTGAAGCCTGCTGGTCTGCCCAAGACCGGCATCACCAAGGCCTTCATCAGGAACAATGCCACTGTGGCACCAGAAACCCGCATTGGCTCTGCTCCAAACGCCTTCAAGCGATCGACCAAGCCGTCCTTCGACCGAGCCACCTTCACCATACGCGATGGCCCCATCTTCCACGGAAAGAGCTTCGGTGCAAAGGCCAACATCAGTGGAGAAGCAGTCTTCACTACATCGCTTGTGGGCTACCCTGAGTCGATGACCGATCCTTCATACCGTGGACAGATCTTGGTCTTCACTCAACCACTCATCGGCAACTACGGTGTGCCATCCGATGTCCGTGATGAGTACGGACTGCTCAAGTACTTTGAGAGCCCCAACATCCAGGCCTGCGGTATCGTTGTTGCCGACGCCGCTCTCAAGTACTCTCACTGGACTGCTGTCGAGAGTCTGTCCGAGTGGTGCGCTCGTGAGGGCGTTCCTGCCATCTCTGGCGTTGACACTCGCGCTATTGTCACATACTTGCGAGAGCAAGGTTCTTCCCTCGGCAAAATCTCTGTCGGCGAAGAGTATGACGCAGACGAGGACGAGGCTTTCAACGACCCATCTGCCATTAACTTGGTAGCCAAGGTCTCCACCAAGGCCCCGTTCCACGTGCCATCGCCAAACGGCAATGCTCACGTCGCTCTGATCGACTGTGGTGTCAAGGAGAACATTATCCGTTCCATCGTTGGACGTGGAGCGAGCGTGACTTGCTTGCCATGGGACTACCCAATCCACAAGACTGCGCACCACTTCGATGGAGTGTTCATCTCCAATGGTCCTGGTGACCCAACCCACTGCCGCAAGACCAGCGACAACCTCAAGAAGCTCATGGACAACAGCAACATTCCCATCATGGGCATCTGTCTCGGCCACCAGCTTCTGGCCATCGCATCAGGCGCCCGCACCGTGAAGATGAAGTACGGTAACCGTGCCCACAACATCCCAGCTTTGGACTTGATGACCGGCAAGTGCCACATCACTTCTCAGAACCACGGATACGCTGTCGACGCTGGTTCCCTGCCATCGGACTTCAAGGAGTACTTCACCAACCTCAACGATGGCTCCAACGAGGGCATGATCCACAAGACTCGTCCAATCTTCAGCACACAGTTCCACCCTGAAGCCAAGGGCGGTCCGCTTGACAGCAGCTACCTGTTCGACGCCTACCTTAACAGCGTCCAGCAATACAAGGCTCAGAATGATGCTCTGAAGGGTGGCAAGGACAACAGGCCCAGCCCACTTTTGGTTGACTTGCTTGCCAAGGAGCGTGTTGGTGTGTCACCAGATGCTTAGACTGCTACTTTCGCTCTGGTTGGTCTGAGTCTGTTTGCTAAAGCGTTTTTGCTATGAGGTTTATGCTTGTTCTAAGCTGGAGTTCTGTCACATGTCAATGATGCTTCCTTCCCCGCGTCTAAGTTACCTGTTAAGATATCACGAAATTCACAAATTGATGCCACTAACTTCAGCCTCGTCATTTGTTCCATATCTTATAATATGTCAATGTCAAAGAAGAAATAAATCTGAGTGTTCTCATACACCCCTTCGCCGATTTTCGCCAGTCGTTGTGATGAGTCGCTGAGGCTGTACGACGGCGACTGGTAACAAGTTACAAATTATCGGAAATTGTGTGGCATGGAGTGATGAACGAAGTGGCTTGTCCCAAAGACCATTCCAGGCTTTGGCAGCTGAGAAAGCCTGACAGCCCTGCCGCGTCACAAACAGGATATCACGGCAACATAGCGTCTTCTTGGCTAGACATCACGTAGCGTCCGTCAATACCGATCCAATGCTGCCGGAAGACCTTGAGGCTCGAGTCACTAGAGTTGCCAGGTTCTGTTTCATATGCAGGTTATTGAGGAAGTTCGTGACGGGCCTTCTGCTCATACATGTATATGATCGCGGTGTCTATGGCACGTGTGTGAGAAGTTGCACTAGGAAACAATGACTTTCATTCTGAATAGCAGTGAGCGTATCTTTCTCACTTCTCATCTTTTCTCTACGAATGTATACGAATTCGTGGTCATAAGTTCTCACTTTCCGCTTGCCTGCTTTGCTGTCGTAAGATTGCTTGACCAAAAAAACAAACCAACCAAAAATCACATTCATGGGTATCATCCATAGCCAAAAACCCGAAAGAACGCCAAAAAGCACCAAGATTCTGAAAGCAAAAGCAACGGTAGTCCCAAGGAGGTCGTGAAAGCACTTTCGTACCCCCAGGTGTGCTTCATCACGCAGTACCCACAGCACTCTGCTTCCGACTCGCAGCAGGCGCAATCATGGATCTTGCACCAGGCACCACACTCCCTTTCCTCGCGTGCACCATGCCGTCTGCATCCACGACTGGTCCTTGGGGTATTGAACCAAAGAAGCCTCCGGCTGTATTCGAGCTGCCGAACATTCCGGATCTATTCCCTGCGAAAGCTGAAGGCAACATGCCTTTCATCCTGTTGTATTCGTATTTCTGGCGCAGAGGCACGGGAACTGGCTGATAAAGCGGCTGTCCGCCCCAGCACCTCGCAATACTCGACATGACGGCTTCACGCTCCTCTTCGCTGTCCACGGGTCCAGTCGGTAAATCGTAGTCATCCGGGTTAGGTGCGTTGGCGTCGAATTGAGCTTTTTGCTGTTTCGCTGCATTCTTTCGTTGGTATTCCATAAGTAATTTATCGTATGGTGCACTTCTTCCGGGTACGGCTCGTTTGGCTCCCATGCTGTGGCTTTTGCAAGTCAGACTACGAGCACATTGCCCTCCTTGAGGGAGTTCCACGCCGCATTGCTTCTCGACGTCCACAGGTGCTTTGGGCCGAGCGGCTTTGCTCTTGGGCTCGTCTTTCTTTTTCTTCTTTTTGTTGGGGCCGCCGTCTTCGCCTTCGTCGGCTGCTTTGCGTTTCTTGCTTGCTGTCATGCCACCTGTCTTGCTGGCTGTCTTCTTGGATCCGTCTTCTTCCTCGTCGCTGCTGCCCGCTCTTTCCTTTCGTGCTGCCGCGTCTCGTGCATCTTTGGCTTCCTTCTTCTTCCGCTGCTTCTCCTGCTTCTTGTTTAGGCAGCCCTCTACATGTTTCACAATGACGTGCTTGGCGACTGGTCGTTTGCAGTGGGTGCATCGTAGCAGCTCGGGCTTGTCAGCCATGGGTTTGCCATTCTGGAAGGCTTTGGCGATTGTCGACGGGACTTTATTGACGCAAGCTGTTTTGACTGCATCTTTGGGTCTTGGACCTACCCAGAGTCGTCAGCCTCTACATGAGAATGTCTGCCTAATCGTGCAAGCCGTACCTGCGTTGACCTCTGTTGCCCAGGCGCCGGGGTTTTTGACCTTGGGCAACTTCTCTTTCACCTCGGTAAGAACTTTGACAGCGGTGTCGTTCTCGATGTCCTCGAAAAGATCGTCTAGCGATATGGCACTATCGCTCTTGGTGGGTTTCGCGGCAGGCGCTGGAGCGGAATGTCAGAGTGGTCGGCGGCACAACCTAGCGAGCGACGTACCCTTGCGGCCGACGACGCCGTTCGTCGCTGCCATCGTCTACGAGGTCTAGTTACCAGAGCGAAAGACAGGTAATGAGTGGCTCATTGCGCACAATTGTACATGAAGCTCGAGTGCAGTGACGATGTATTGAATGAGGGCGACGCAGCACGCGACAAGCGGCGCCGAGAGTGGGCCTTGCACGTGAACGCAGCTTTCGGGTCTCTCGAGGACGACTTCATCGTCTTTCTATCAAAATCCTTCACCCTCCGCATCCCCCACAATACACTAGCAGAAGACACCGGAAGTATCTCAGGATGCGATAACCAAGACCAAATGCCTCTCTTTGGCACAACGATGGATGGGAGAAACGAGGTCTTCCAACGCTTAAAGCCACCATGCGTAGCCTTAAGTCAAGTCGCTCTGACGCTCAGTGCGCCTCGCGGTGATGCCAGCCAGTTGACCGCGAAACTCGAAGACGTCCAAAAAACGTTGAAGTCAGTGGCATCGCGGCCAGCATCACTCGATTCCAAGCTGGCCGATTATGTCTTCTTTCCGCTCTCGCAGGTGCTCAAGGTCAGCCAGCGAGTGCCAATTCGGGCGCTGGAGTTGACCTTGCAATGCCTCGCCATCATTCTTGAACATGGCTGGCGGTCGCAGATGCAACCACAGCTTGCTGCTCAAGTCGTCATCTTATGTACGCTCATGGCTGAAGAGAATCCCAAGGGGCTTTCTTCAGCACAGACGACTGATGAATTGCGTACGAGTGCTCTCGATTGCTTACGACATGTGTTCGAGTCTGCGAGTGGATCCTCAGAGCTACGAGATGCGATGACAGCAGAGTCAAATGTGCCCCAGTTGGGACAGACAATCAGCACGATCCTTGACAATGTTCTCGGAGCACGATCGATAGAGACTCAAATCGCCGCCAGCCGTGCACTACAAGCATTGGTGACACGCGTGGCAACTATTGACATACAAGCAGGGTTCCTGCCGGGTATCGTATCCAAATTGACGAAACTGCTCACACCAAAAACTGCCCAGAGGCGCAATCACGAAGTTCTGGCCCGCGCACTGGAAAGCCTTGCCCATCTTTTCAGAGCCACTCTGGGCGACGAGATGACCGCCGGTCCCTCAGAAGACCAACATGCTTCGGATCGCGCCCGAGTTTCGAAAGTCGTTGACCGGAAGTGGCTCGAAACAGCAGCTTCTCAGCTGAAGCCAGCGATCACGAATATACTCAAGGTCCGTGAGACAGAACGAGACGACGTGAAAGAATCTCTCGCGCAATTCTGCCTCACTGTGATGCACTGCCGCAGAAATCTGGAAGACTCAGCCCCGATGTGTTTGGAAACTCTCCTGATCCTGTGTTCCGAGCAGAGCGACGGCATCATCACGAGTCAAGTTGAACTACTGGTCAGCCAAGATGCCTCTGTTGCAGCACTCTTACAGATCGCTCTCCACGATTGGATATCATCGTTGCCCACGAAAATGCAGGCAGCAGATGAAGCAGTGAAAGTGGAGCGCATAGGGCAGATCGGCACAGCTTACGACATCCTGGTAAGCAGTGGCACAGATACGACTGTGGTTGACAAAATGCTGGTAGGCATCTTGAGGGATAGCGTGGCGATCACCCTTCAGCCTCCTCATCTAGCGCAGAAGGAAGCAGATATTCGGCCTCCAGTGCAGTCTATGGAGCTTGATGTACGTGACAGGAAGAGCAGCACCGAATTTCGCTCGCCGCTGGTGAATTATCGCGCTCAGGACGAGGTGCTGCAAACAATTGAGAAGTTGGCGAACTCTATCAGTCGACACTCATACAAGATAGTCAGCGGCGAACTTTCCAGAGCTATGCGTCAAACCCTCGGAGAGACGCAAATCGCCACATTTTGGCTCCTGTTCAACACCACACAAAAAGCGCTAGAAGAAGGCACTGGCGTAGATGAATTCCTCGTCATGGATAATGTAACGCAGTCAATCGCTTCTGAGAAACTGGAGGATCTCTACGCCTTCTCACTCGACATCTTAACGGACAACTCCGAAGATGTAGCAGACCCTCGTCTGCAAGCGCTAGCTCTTCGCTCTCTGGCACTGTTCAGTCGTATATCGGGTCAAGACTTTCGACATGAGCTCATTGATGCCCTTTATCCCGTCCTGCATAGCCTGGCTACGCCCGACCCGTTGCTGCAGCAGGACCGTATGACCACGCTGAACATCTTCGCCTCGTCTTGTGGCTACGAATCTGTGGAGAACTTGATCGTAGAAAATGTCGACTATCTCACCAACGCCGTGTCATTGAGGCTCAATGCTTTCGACGTGAGCCCTCAGGCACCACAAGTGCTGCTCATGATGGTGCGGCTTGCTGGACCAAGCTTGTTGCCGTACCTTGAAGATACGGTTGATAGTCTATTCGCTGCTCTGCAAGACTATCACGGCTATCCACTTCTGGTCGAACTCATTTTCAGAGTACTGAGTGTGGTTGCTGAAGAGGGGGCTAAAGCGCCCCAGCTTGCCATTACAGATGGCACCAAACAGGATCTCACAAAGTACTACGAAGATCGATGGCAACCGGTGACAATAGACGGCTTAGCCGCCCTTTTACATGAAAGAGTGACAGAAGAGGAGCAGATGACTGCAGCTGGAGGAAAGAAATCCGAGCCGCATCCGAAACGTCCATGGAAGTCGACGGAAGAAAATGAAACCGATGAAGAGGGCTCAGCCGAGGACGACCAGCGGGCAGTCGACATTCCGGACCCTCCTCCTCCCGCCCCGAAGACATACGGCCTGCTACTTCGCATCTCGGAATTAACACAGCACTTCTTGCCCTCAGCATCAGCGTCTCTGAGGTCTTCTCTACTCAATCTGATCAAAACCACAACGCCAGCGATATCACGCCACGAGAATTCGTTCTTGCCGCTCATCAACACACTGTGGCCCGAAGTTGTGTCAAGGCTCGACGATGCCGAGCCATATGTAGTGACTACTGCTCTGGACCTCATTGCTATGCTGTGCGAGCATGCTGGTGGTTTTATGCGCACTCGGATCCAGCAACTTTGGCCTGAGCTAGAAGAGATGTACAACAGGACCGCTGCGAATATCGTGCAGAGTGTGCAGCCGCGGAGCCACGGCACAGGGAAGGTGAAAGATCAGCATACTACTGCCATAGTATCCAGCAATACCGCTCTCAGCCTTGCGTTAATGCGGATCAAAGCAACGCCAGCAGACTACAGCGATACTTCGACAAGGTTGCTTTGGACATCATTGTTGGGTGCCATTACCTCCATTGTCAAGCACATTTCATTGGCCCCAGAAATGTTCGACAATGCCATCGAAATGTTGGCGCCAGTGTTGGATGATCACGACATCCGAGCCGCTCTGGAAGCTGACAATGCTGACGCTGTTTGGCTTGTAATGCTCAGAAGTGGTAAAGTGAACGCACCGACGCCACCAGGGGACGATCCAACCTATTCGACCTTCGTTCAAGTAGCGGGCTAGATTCAAGCGACACATCACTGAAGATACTGATATTCAGCAAGCAATCTACACAGCACAAGCAGTGGCTGCTAGCGACTGATCAGAGATGTCGAGGTGTGATCAGTTCGAAAAGCAGGATGCGACGCGTTTGCGCCGCGGTCAGCACTGTTTGTCGTACCCATGTCGCCCAACGCGGCGATTATGCACAAACAGCAATAGGATCGAAACTTTCGAATTGGCCAAACATCCAAACATCCAAATACAAGTAGCAGGCCACGCTTTCCGGTGCGAAGGTTTCTCATATTGTTGCATCGAAATACTGCATCCTCAAACTCGACCTCAGTCCCCGCCATCGACTCGCACAAACATCTACTCATCGCCATCGGACGGGTTGTTGCTTCACGATCGATCGCAAAATATTTACACAAGATCTTCGTGCGAACTCCCGCTCACCTGCACATTCTTCGAGCTCCAGCTGTCCAAACCTTTCACACACCATCGGACCCGACGCCGACAAATCCTGGTCGCCAGCACTAAGGTACATCATGTGCTACCACGAATACACCCATTTCCAGCACTGCGAGGAACACGTCCCAATGCACGCACACATGTGTCCCAAGAACATTACAGGCGATCAGACCCGAGTCATATTCTGCGAAGACTACCAGGCCATTCGGAGGGAAGCTAGGATTAGTTGTCCGCATTGCGAGTGGCGGAGGGAGAGTTCTGTGACAACGCCGACTTCTTTGAATGGACGGCATTCTTACCCCACGCCTCCAAAGACTGCATCGCCTGGGTCGACGAGGTGAAGAGATGCGAGCCAAGGCAGGTGTGAAGATGGATCCGAACGTATTCGATTGATGTGCAAGGGATTCGTCCATATCGCGCTGTCCATATCGCGCTTTTGGCTGCTATGCTGTGAGACCAGATATGGAGAGAGCCATTTATCGGAGCTGAATTGATCCCGAGATCTGGTGTGGGCTTGGGACGGGTGCGGGTGTTGTATGAGTATGTTTGGCGTGATGCATAGATTGGCGGAGCTGTGAAGGTACAAGGACAAGTGAAAACTGCCGCTGAGAAAGTGTACGATGGAGATTAGCACAGCTTGGAGTTGAGATGCATGCAGGTGTCTATAGTCTGATGATCTTTTTGATGAATTGAAACACGTCAGCTTTAGCTGATGTGGTCAGCGTTTAGCGTCTTCATTTCTTGCTCTCCCGAGTGAGTCGACCGAATGTGCTTTGCAAGCTCGGTTTATCGTGGCACCCGACAGTCTTCACATAGCTCACCCGAGAGCAGGCAACTAAAGCATCAAAATCTGTTTTCTCTTTCCGTAAATACAAAGAAGTTGTATTCTATATGCACCTCAGAAAGAAGAAAAAAGAGAAAAAGAGAAGATTGAAGAAACCGACAACCAAGAAAAGCCAGCCAGCCCGCACGCATCGTGTTCACCCTTTCTTCGCTAGGGCAGAAGTGCCTCATATGCGCCGCTTTCTTGCGTGTGTTGTTTCCCCATCGATCGAGCCAATCGAAAATGCCACATCGCTCCGCTTTCTGGCTGCTTCTGGTACTGGTTCACTGCTGCTGCTGATGATACACCAATAAGATCCATGATTGCTTGCTCATCGCGCGAAAACCCCAATTTTCCAAGAAACTTTCCAAACAAGAGACACCACCAAGAAAAGTGATGGCTGCCCCATGGGTATCGCATTCCACCACCTTTTCTCTCCCTCCAGAACACAATAAGTCTCGGCATCGTTTCCTCCAGGCTTTCTTCGTCGTGCGGACGGGATATTGTCTTCTCTCGCACGCCTGGAGGTTTGGTCGAATGAAGTCTGTTGTAAAACAAAGGAAAGGTAACACCGAAGGGGACACAGTGTAAGATTTGTAAATGCAGATGTGCCTGTAATGCATCGCCGGAACGCAGTAAGTCGATGTGCTGAAAGCGGTCGTGATCCGCAAGCAAAGAACGCCAGACGCCCAATTTTTCCGTCACCTGGCTTTGGAGACTACCATGTCAAAACAGTATAGAGTTCTCTTGTGTGGGGTATGATGTCGTGTCATTCGCAGATATTGAGCCCAGGCCGAATCAAAACTGTCGGCGAGCATGATCTGACTATGCTGCTGCTGTACATTGTAGTATGTCGCGTGTTCCTGTCAAGAAAGTGCGGTCTGTATCTGTTGCCGACCTGGTTTTCGCCGAGCTCGCTGAGGTGATCTGGTAACACATTATCTAGATAAGCATTCTCTGCCGCGTCGTGTATCGAAATCAAAGGGTATCTTGAGCCGGCCGTTCCACGCAGGCAAAGAAAGCCACCAGTGTCCATCGTACAAGACTCGACTGCAAGTCAAAGTCCATGAGTATTCGTGTCGTAGCGTTAATCACAAAGCGACGTCGAGCACCAGGCTGACATCGGCTACCTGGTCGCCAGCAAGGTCTTCCAATACTGGGATCAGATCCAAGAGCTCATTATCGTGCGCATCGCTGAACCAACTGCTGATTGGGACGGCATGTTGCGGATGGAAGATGTAGCTGGTCGGCGAGTTGTCAATAATGATGGTCTCCTTCAGGTCTCGTCCCACTTGACTCAGGTCCTTGACATAGTTTCCTTGATGATTGTAGCAGCTCTCTCGGAATAGCCTGTGATGCACGACATTGTGGATGTCGAGCTGATCGAGGAGTGGATCTCCGTATTTGGAGACCGAAGCAGTGAAGACCACGACCTCATAAATCTCTCCGACCCGTTTGAGGAAAGCATCAACGCCAGGCCGTTTTATGACGTATACGTTGTGATATTGCCCTTCGATCTCTACAGGAATCGTGAAGTCTGCTTGATGAAGAATCTACAGGCATGTTAGCCAATGTCGGAGAAGTGATATTTGCGTCCACGTACCTTGAAACTGCTGTGCACAAGCGTTTCATCCAGATCGAGAACAAGACACTTTCGGCCCTTGTGCTCAGGTCGCGTTGGAGGGAGAAGCCATTTTGAAGTGCCCTCAGGCGTGGAGACCATGGAGGTCTCGTTACTTTTCTCGTTAGTACCCGGAGGGGGCCCGGGTGGGGGCGGCAATCCAGTTGTTGGCTGCGCCGTCGATGTGTCTTCTTGATGAGCATGCTGCATTTCCTCGATCTCCTTTTGTGCCTCTTTCTCGGTCAAGACATTGGAGTCTTTCATCTCGATGTCTTCATCACGCTGCTGTTGCTCAGCAGTCCGGTCAAAAATCGGCTCATCTTCCTGCTGCGGAACGGTTGGTGTTGGTGCTTGCACTTGCACCGACGGACTTGGTGCCAAAGTAGCCGCACCACCTGTTACAATAGGAGGAACAACGGCTGACGATGCTGATCCGGAGGCTGCAGCATCGATGGAGTTTCGGGGAAAGGTGGATTGGATTGCAGCAGTCTTCTCATCAAGAGCAGATCCGGACGAAGACGTCCTTGGTTCGCCCTTGGACCCATTGGCTTGTGGCTGTTGCTGGGCAGCCTTTTCGTCGATGACTTCCTTCGACTCGTCCGCGCTCGTGTTGGCGTTGCTGC
>JAASLG010000733.1:0-15961 GCA_013365235.1 Cercospora sesami
GGGGGGGGGGGGCTTTTCAAAAATTTTTGCAATCCAAACTACTGGTAATGGCATGACTGGCTGTGAGGGGATAGCGATTAGAGACACGAATATGACTGAATCCAACGAGAATTGGGAGCCCCCTGCACACTTCAATCGCGAAAACTTGAGATCCTTATTGCTACCTTGGCACCAAACTTGCAAAAAGCAACATACAGAATGTACTTCGCACGCACGTCCGTACACACCTACACGGCTATTGCGGTTGAAACTGGACGAGCCGCTGCCTTCCATGCAACTGGTCCAAGCAGCTGAATTGGGGGACGCCCAAAATCTGGTGTACTGCACAGTTTCTCACCGTTGGGGTAACGCAAAGTTGCCTAGGCTTGAAACAATCAACGTTAGTCGATTCGAATCTGGTGTAGCTGTCCATGAATTGCCGGAAAGCTACCAAGAGGCTGTTACCACTGCTCATGCTCTGGACATAAGCTACATCTGGATCGACTCCCTGTGCATCATACAAGACTCGATGGTCGACTGGCTCCACGAAGCCGGAGCGATGTGCGACGTCTACCGAGGTGCTGAGATCAACATAGCTCTAGTAGCTGCCTCAAGCCCTTCAAGGATCGCTCTGTCCGACCGTGATCCATCACTCATTCGAGCTGCATCTTTTCAAGCCGCACGGGATGATAGCGAATCTGATAAGCGTGACTGGTTCATCGTTCGCAGTGATCTGACCGAGTATGATCTCAGCCACAACTCATTGTGGCGGCGGGCCTGGGTGCTGCAAGAACTTCGACTAGCCACAAGAGTGGTCATCTTAGGTGCCGACCAGGTTTACTTCGTATGCAGAAATGGAGAATTCTGTGAGACTTTTCCGAGCCGCATACCCTCGCGTCTCTGCGACCGCAGCAGGTTCAGCAATCCCGCCACCGGCACCCATGAACAATGGGGGGACCTTATGAGTACTTATTCGACCTATCACGTCACGAAAACTGCCGACAGGACCATGGCCATCGCAGGTTTAGCACGCTGGTACGCGGAGCAGCTCAATGACGAATATGTGGCGGGAATGTGGCGCTCCCAGTTTCCATCATGTCTCTTGTGGTCCGTGAAATGGCGCAGTGTGGCCAAGAGAGCAGTTTCTTATCTTGCTCCAAGCTGGTCGTGGCTTTCGATCGTTGGGCCTGTGGAAGCATCAGCATGGCACGGCCAGAGCATATGCGAGTTGGTCGCGTTGCAGATCGAGTTGACTGACACGCAGAATCCATACGGCCAGATTATAGGTGGACACATCGTACTTCATGGCCACTTGACGCCGATCATTCACTATAAGAAGGATCGCAAAGCAAGGACAGCTGCTGCAGACTACAACACTGCCAAATATGTGGCTTTTGGTCTATATATGGACACGGATTCTGAATTTTCAGTATCGGTTGATACTGAAAATTCTCAACCGGGTGCCCGTTCTGGGGAAGTCGATACATCTACTGGACCACCACTTACCATCCAGGATGTAACGAGATTGGCCGGAGTGAATCACCTCGAAGAATACTCTGTTACAAGTTATATGAGGGCATATGCTCTTCCAGTTTTACGGGACCCGTTGGGACGTAATGCTCCCCAGGTGCGAGGCCTTCTATTGAAGGAAACGACAGACCTCAACGGCACGTTTTCCAGATTTGGTTGGTTCCAACTTAAGTCGACAGACGGAACTGCAGCACATCGCTTAGTTGCTAGCGAGCGCCGTAGTGTTCGAATTGTATGACATGTGGTGTACTATCTTGTTATAGATTGACGTCCGTCATTACTCGCTGTGAGTAGAGCTTCATCTTAGAATCTCGCAATAACATGTGAGCACGGACATATAAGTACGTACCATTCATTGGCATGTGAAAGCCCCACTTTGGCCGAGGGTACACACAACGCGTCTGACTACACTACTTACGAACATCTACCTTCGCGATCTTCACCTCACACCAAAACATCCATCATGTCCACCACCACTCATCCCGACGTATCCGCCACCGAAGGCACATTCCTCACCTCCGACAACGTCTCCCTCTACACCCGCACCTGGTCCTCCACTACCACCCCTCTCAAAGCGCGTCTCGTCTTCCTCCACGGCTTCAGCGACCACTGCAATTTCTACGGCGACTTCTTCCCAAGCCTCGCCCTCCAAGGAATAAAAGTCTACGCCTACGACCAACGCGGCTGGGGTCAAAATGTCGCGTCCTCACCCTCCGAAAGAGGCAACACAGGAAACACCGATCGCATCCTATCCGATCTCGAGACATTCATCCAACATGTCCTTTCCATATCCTCCGAATCCGATATCCCACTCTTCCTAATGGGCCACAGCATGGGCGGCGGCGAAGTTCTCTACTACGCCTCTTCCCGCGGTCCCGGCTGGGGAGCACCAGAAACAAAAGCTCGGATTCGAGGATACTTGTGCGAAGCGCCTTTCATCGCATTACATCCTGCTGCAAAACCATGGAAAGTTACAGAAGTAGTAGGAAAATGGGTTAGCAAACTGCTTCCTAGGAAACAAATGGTCCAAGAGCTCGATGCGTCGAAAATGTGTCGTGATCCGGAGGTTGTGAAAGAGTGGGTTGCGGACGAGTTGAATCATGATACGGGGACGTTGGAGTGCTTGGCTGCTATGTTGGAGAGGGCGAGGTTGTTGGAAGAGGCGAGGGAGGTTTTGTTGAAAGAGGGACAGGGAGAGGGAGGGAAGACGAGGTTGTGGGTTGGGTTTGGGACGGGAGATCAGGTTTTGAGTTTTGAGGCTTGTGAGAAGTGGTTCAAAGGGTTGAAGGATGTGGAGGACAAGGAGTTGAGGGTTTATGAGGGGTGGTATCACAAATTGCATGCGGAGCCTGGGGAGGATAAGAAGACTTATGCGAAGGATGTAAGCCAGTGGATTTTGGAGAGGTCGGGGCCTGTTGAGACGCTGGGTGTGAAGGCACGGTTGTGATTGTAGAGGCAAAGAGGCTTATCTTAATGATTAACGAAGCGACGAAATGTAAAATGTGAATATATCATGCTGAATTCAAGACGAGCGTATCTGCAATGAACAGACAAATGTATCTGCAGCCTTGTTCAATTCGAACCTCGCGCATACAGCGATTGGAGCTCAATAGAGAAGTATTGATAGACGTCATTTATTCCTGTTGCTCTTTTCATATTCTACCTGTCAAGTTATAAGGCTGATAATCATAAAAATTGTACCCAGTAAGAGCTCAAATCTCAAACTTCGTCTTCCCAACCCACTCCTCCAACCCCACCTTCTTCGTCCCCTTCGCCAACCACTCATCACTCCTCTCCTGCTCCTTCTCCATCCCCTTCCCAAAATAACTCCACCTCCCAATCAAATCCATCATCTCCCCCAACTCCTTCTTCACCGCATCCGGCAAAAATCCCTCAAAAACTTGCATCGGCAACGGCACAAAATCTACTTCTTTTCCAGTACTCTTACTCACAGCCGCCACGAAATCCTTCGGAGTCGTCCATGTGCTTACACCGTTGACGCTGACGCCGTCGGCCTTTGAGCCTCCTTCGAACAATCCCATGACGTATTTTCCTGTATCAGCGTTGACGTCGATCATCGGCCACGCAATATTTTCGTCTGGGAAGGGCAGAGCAATGGTGGGTTTATTGTTATTTTGAGGGTTTGGTCGGATTTGCTTTTGGGCTTCTTGGAGGAACATGGCGGGCATGAAATATGATGCGATCATTCCGGTCGACTTCTTATTCTCTTCGATGTGTTCCTTGACAATCGCTTTGGAATCGAAATGTTCCACATGCTTGAGTTCTCCATTTGTGAGTTTCTCTGCATAAGGTAAAGCGGAGAAGACGAGATGTTTAACTTGTGCGGCTTGGGCTGCGGAGAAGATGTTTTTGCCTTGAGTGATTTCTTTTTCTTTGGACATGAGGGACCAGAAGTCTGTTATGCCGTAGACCCCGTAGGCTCCTTGGAGGGCGGATTGGAGGGATGAGGGGTCGTTGAGGTCGGCGGAGACCATTTCTACGCCTTTGGAGGTGAGGGATTGGGCTTTGGGGCTGGAAGTTGAGCGGGTTATGCCGCGAAGGGAGTATTTGGAGGAGAGATCTGGAGTAGAAAGGACGAGGTCGATGACGGAGCCGCCTTGGTTTCCTGTTGCACCGAAGATGACGAGGAGTTTCTTGTCTGAGGTCGAAGACATCGTGTTGGTTGTTGAGATGTTGAGGTTGTGGTTATTGTTCTTCTTGGTTATGGTTGGGATTGTTATTGTCTGGCTAGCTCAGTTGGAATTTGTTGTTTCTGTGCTGAGGATGAGTCCAGGTATGAGCGTGGTGCCCGTTCTTATATTCAACCCATCTTGTAGCCATTCCCGTGTAGCCCCCAATCGCAAGCTAGCTCATCAATCATGATACCTTGGAGCTATGCTCGGCCTGTTGAGCTTCCTCCGGCTTAGACAAGCAACAGCTTCCTCTGAAGATGGAGCTCCTGCGAGCTGAGCTGCAAGCCACAAGCGCGATCCTTTTCGTCAACGTAGCCAGAACACCACTCAGACCTTCGCCCGCACTTTCAATGCAGGTACAACACAGAGAGTTCGTCGGCCTTCGGCTTTGGAACTCCTGCGAGCTGCTGACACAACAGACCTTGGCCAGTAGTGTGACGGTTGGTGCCCGTCGGTTGGTGAAGATCGTCCGCCTCCAAAGGATTTCTGTGGCGTCGACTTGGCCATTTAGTAAAGTTATGTAATCCCAGTCTAAGCGAAACGCCTCTCGGGCATTTCTTGTCGCGCGGCTGAAAAATCCCTTTGTCAGTGTGGCTTTCTCGTCGAGGCCGGACATACGGCATCAACAAATTCTCACAACTGCATCAATCCAACCAGCCTCTTGGCAATATCGACCGCGAATCCTTCGTCGTTAATAGCTCTTTCATCCTCCACGACTTCCACTCCACTTTCTTTCAACCCCTCCTTCACAGCGCCGAATATCGCCCTATCAGCTTCCTCATCGTAGAAAGGTCCACCAGGCGTAGCAATCATACTCACACCCCCCAACGGCAACACAACCTTCATCTTCTCCTTCTTCTTCGCGAAAGTGTTCACCTTCTCCACAATAAACTCCCCAATCGCTCTACACTCCTCCACACTCGTTCTCATCAACGTCACAGTCGGATTATGCTCATAGAACAACCTATCCGCATACTTCTCCGGAACAGTCCCCTTTGGTCCAAAATTCACCATATCCGTCGCTCCCAACGAAATCACATAAGGAATCCCCGCTTTCAGAGCTGCTTCCAGACGATGAGGACCAGCGCTCATTACACCTGCAGCTAAGTGATCGCAGATTTCTGTTGTGGTGATGTCGAGGACTGCGTCGAGGTCGGATTGTTCGATGAGGCGTTCCATGGCTTTGCCGCCGTGGCCGGTGCAGTGGAAGACGAAACATTCGATTTGATAGGAGGATTCGAGGTAGGAGCGGATTTTGTCGACGCAGGGGGTTGTTACGCCGAACATGGTGAGGCCGACGCGGAGTTTTCGATTTCGGGGGTTTGTTGTGGTGTCTGATGTTGGTGTGGAATATGGAGGGAGTGATTTTTGGTATGCTAGTGCCATGCCGTAGATTGAGCCTGCGGCGTTGGAGAGGATGCGTTTGAGGAGGGAGTTTGTGCCTGCGATGTCGACGACGGAGTATGTGAGGGTGATGTCGCTTTCGCCGACGATGGGACCTGTGTCGCCTGAAGCTGCAGTGCTGACGATGAGTTTGGGGAATCCGATTGGGAGATTTTCGCGCATGACGCCTGCTGCGAGAGAAGTCCCTCCTGTGCCTCCGGCGCTGACGATACCGTGGATGGCTTGCTTGCCTCCCTCGAGGCCTTGTTCATATGCTTCGCGAAGCCAGTTGGATGCACATGTGATCATATATTTGATGACGTCTCCTCTGGATAAGCTTGCTACATCTTGGTTTTCGGCGGGCTGGTACTTTGATGTCAAAGTATCTTGTGTAATGGTGATGGCTTCGTGTTTGGTAGGTGACCTACCGACATCGACAAATGTTATTCTCGTCGAACTGTCTTGCTCGAGAATTTGTGAACGCAAATATAACAGCTCTTCGAGTTTTGTCTAACACCAATGTCAGTATCCACACAGCTCGTGGACAATGGTCCATACATCGCAAGTCCCCAATAAGACTATGTGAGGCATCTTGTGGTTCTTGAACTTTGCGAAGGGTAAAATATTAGCAGTAAGTCGCTTCTCAGTTCAGACTCGTCGAAATCCACTTCTTGTCCAATAGTGCTCGCTCTTCCGTGTTTGTGTTCTCTCTGCTCGAGCGAAAGTGGGGAGAAAGCAGCCAGGGAGTTGAAGCGCGACCACCTGCACCTTGAAGCATTGCGTCACAGTGCTTCACTGCTCGAGCTCCAACCCGGACCGACAAACATATTCGTATCGCTGTTACTGCACGAAGGCAAAGCACAAGCGCACGGTACCTGAGAATATAGTTCCCATCGCCGCGTTCGTGCAGCTGTCACCATGAGTCCGCCCACAGATCGAAGATCCATCCTCGAAGCCTTTCGAAAACAAATCCAAAATGGAAAACCCATAGTCGGTGCAGGTGCCGGTTCGTTAAATCAATCACAAACCACCAATTGCGTTGATAGCGATGAGGACATTCAGCTTATCAGACATTTGTCTAGGCATCGGCCTCAGCGCCAAATTCATCGAAGCCGGCGGAGGCGATCTAATCATCATCTACAACTCTGGAAGATTTCGCATGGCGGGGAGAGGTTCACTCGCAGGATTAATGCCATATTCCAATGCCAATGATGTCGTGGTTGATATGGCGAAGGAAGTGTTACCGATTGTGAAGCATACGCCTGTGATTGCGGGGGTGTGTGGGACGGATCCGTTTAAGGATATGGAGAGGTTCATGAGGGAGTTGAAGGGGTTGGGATTTGCGGGTATGTATATGAAGGATGCTCTGATGTGGTTCGGGGAGGTTGTGAAGTTGTGAAAGTTTGCTGACGAATTGTGTGAGAAAGGTGTTCAGAATTTTCCGACAGTAGGTTTGATTGATGGAACATTTCGAGAGAATCTCGAAGAGACGGGAATGGGGTATGATTTAGAAGTTGAGGCAATTCGGATTGCACATGAATTGGACATGTTGACAACGCCGTATGTGTTCAACGATGATGACGCGACGAAGATGGCGCAAGCGGGTGCAGAGTCAGTATTCTCTCTTTTCTTCTCGGCCGGCAACGTCAGCAACGACATCAGCTAACGGCATCGCAGCATTCTCGTCGCGCATATGGGACTCACCAATTCAGGCAGCATTGGTGCCAAGACCGGCAAGAGTCTAGACGACTGCGTGAAACTAATTCAGGGTATTCGCGATGCGGCAATCAAGGTTAACCCTGATATAATCGTATTGTGCCATGGAGGCCCCATTGCGAAGCCTGAAGACGCAAGATATGTGTTGGAACGAGTTGATGGAATTCATGGCTTTTTTGGAGCCAGTTCAATGGAACGATTGCCTGTGGAGGAAGCCATAACGAATATCACGAAGGAGTTTAAGGGTATTGCTGTGAAGGGGTGAGTGAGGGCGTAGTTGTAGCTTAGTGCGAGACCAACAGTCATGACGCCGAACAGACAGCCTGCTCGCGAGCCAGCTTCCGCTGTGGTCAACCCTGTGCGCACTCTAAAATGGGAGGTGCTCAGGATATGCCAAGAATAGTCGTTCACGAGCCGCAGGTCTTGGGAAGTTGACCTGAGAGAATAGTGCTTGATGAGATCCCAGACGACCTTACCACATGCAACGTGAAAGCGGCCGCGCTCTGCTGTGTTTGTCGTCGTTGTGTGGGAGGAGGCGCACGGTACGCTCCGCCGACTTCCAGTTCATCCGACAAGCATCGCTCGATATGATCGCTGGCAGTCGATAGTGATCAAAAGCGGTCAGCCACGAACCACATGTCAGTCAGGCAGTGGGAGTCTATGCCTATTTCGAGCGTGCTCATGCCTCTCTGTTGCTGCGTCTTACCAACGGTACGCCTATGCAAAGCGGGCTGATTTGCCGTGCAGCCAATCATCCGCCCCGCAGTATCGCAATCGGGCAGCTTCATCACGATGCGTAGTGAAGCAGCGGCAGCAAACAGTTGCAACGAGGTGCAGTCTTCGGGCACCGACGCGGCGAGCGCAGTGAGGAGGGATTGTGGTGTGCGATGGGGACGAAAGTGCCATGTTGAGAGAGAGCGGCGACGGGGTATTCGACAGCTGACTTGGTTGCTGCAATATCCTTGGGATGATTTCGCGAACCCTGGTCAAGCCATCGAACCCTTGCATACCCGCGACTCTGGCGAGACGTGTGACGTTTTCCAACTCGCCCGTCTGTGGGATTGTGCAGTTCAGTTCGCGCTGTGATGGTTGTGACGAGGTGCGGAGAGTGCGCGTGAAGAACGGCAGCCTGCGGGCGGATGTGTGTCAAAGAGCGTGCACTGAGTCGCAGCGGTGCAGCGAGGTGGGCGTGTTCCATGTGCCAGAATCATCGGCGCCTCTATAAACGCCCGCTGGACATCAACGGCAGCCAGCGTTAGCGCTTGCCAGGATCGCCAGGCGTGCATGACCTGCTCGACGCGGTCTGCTCGAGGACGGGCGGCGTCGAGCGCGCTGCTGAAGCGAGAACAACGAGGCAGACGGGATTGCGTATTTGCTGCGCTGTCCACTGTTGCGTCCGTCTTTTCTCCCGTCGCAATTGTAGAGCAGCAAAAGCAACGGGCGGTGGTGCTGGGCGTACTGCATGGGTGCGCCGACTAGGCTCGACTAGTGCCAAACCACCATCCGCCAAACCTTGCCGACCACGAACACACACCCTCTCGCAGCAGCGCCTGTCGTGGCAGCAGACCTGGACGGTCGTTGTCCGTTGCCCGCCTGCGCTCTTGTCACTGCTGCCGCTGTCACTACTGCGGGACGGAGTGTGGACAGCGGGCGCAGCGGAACGGCGACAATATCGACAATACCGACAATACAATCGCCTACCCACCACCCGCATCGCATTGTTTTCGATTTCACGGGAACGCTCTTGCTGGGAAGCTGACAACCTACGGCTCCACTACCGCGAGGACACATTCAACTGCGAGCCCGTACACTCGACCGCAACGCAACTTCGCCCTGTGACCGGTGCGACCGAGCTGTGTACTGCGCCCTTCTCGCACTACCCACTGGTTGCCTCCATCCAAGCACCGCCGCCCTCTACGCCCGGCCTGCCTCGCGACCGATTACAGACGGCAGACGACACTTTGCTCTCCATCGCACAGACACACTCGCACTCGACACCGCGACGCGCAACGAATCCCTCCCCCACCGAATGCCGACTGACGACGACTCCGACCACGCCCTCAAGCCTTGACGGCGGGCTGCGCTGCGAGTCCAGCAACAATGGAACAGCCAAACATGATGGCGCCGAACGGCATGAACCAGATGGGCGGCGCTGGCGGCATGCAGCGCCCGCAGAATGGCAATGTGCAGCAGCAGATCTTCGCAAAGATCATGCAGGAACTGAGGAACGGCGACGCCTCGAAATTTATCGGCGCCTGGCAGCAAGCGCACTCCATACAAGATCGCGCGAGTCGGATAATGCAGCTGTAAGTGCACCCTCGTCTGACCCTACCCTTCCCTCCCTCCATCCCTCCAACCAACCAGCCAGCCCACTGGGGCAAGACACGGTCGTGCTGTTGGCGTGTGCCAGTCACAGACGCAGCCATCCGTCCACACACTCACCACTTGACCCCACACTTGCACGACCGCTCTTTGTCTGCCACGTCCACTCGACCTCTTGCCGTTTACCACCGCGGCCTCACCCACATGACTGACTCGTCCACAGCGTCAGCCAACTCCGACTCATCAACGCCGACACCTCTATGTGCCTGGCCATCGCACAGAAATGGGAATCGCGCACCTTTGAAGACTCAAGCAACAAGGAACAGTACGTCGAGCGGATGGATCAGAAGATGCGCGAGATCCGCCAGCGGCGCGATCAACAAGCCGGCACTCTCCCGCTGGGCGCCGCGGGCATGATGCCGAATCAGATGGGTGGCAACAACGGCATGATGCGGCCCGGCAACATGATGGGCGGCATGCCCAACATGCCCAATATGCAGAACATGCAAAACGTCAACGCCATGAACGGCATGAATGGCATGAACGGCATGGGCTTCCCGAACAACGCCATTGGCCAACAGCAGAACCAGATGAACGGCCAGAACAACCCCATGTTTCCAGCACAGCTGTCGCGCCCAATGCAGCCGTCACCCATGCCAGGTCAGACGGGCACGCTTGATCCCTCGGCACTGCAGATGTCGAGTCAAGGGCGGCAACCATCACAGCAGGGACAACAGCCCCAGCAAAACAACATGAACCAGTCCGGCCAGCAGCAGCAGGCGCCAAATATGGGCCAGGGCCAACCGAACCAGGTGCTTCACCCGGCAGTTTTGGCACGTGCGCGGCAAATGTTCGAAAAGATGCCCGAAGAGCAGAAGCGGACCATGCGTGCCCAGCTCCTGGCACAAATGAGTGACGCGCAGAGAAATATCTGCCAACAGCAAAAGCGTGACCCGGTCCTCACTTTTTGCATGAAGAAGGCCCAGGAGCTCTTCGACCAGCGCAAACAGCAGATGGGAGCACAACAGAACCCCGGGATGCAGCAAAACGGCAACAACATGAACATGCAGATGAACAACAACAATAATAACAACAACGCACAGCAGCGACCGCCTTCGCAAACGGGTGGTCAGAACTTCGACGTTTCTGGCATTCTTGGACAGCAGGCCACCGCCATGAAGCTACAGGATGCCGGCGAGCAGGTTGTGCCCGCCAGCAATAATAACAGCAACTTCAACATGGGAATGGGTAACCAGGGGATCAACCCACAGATGCTCGGTAACCAGGGCGGGCAAGGTGGAAACAACGCCGTCAACCCACAGCAAGCCGCCTTCTTCCAACAACAGCAGACTGCGCAACAGCGAGAGCGCATGCAAAAGCAGCTGATGGCGCAACAGCAGGCCATGCAAGCAGCACGCATGCAACAGCAACAGCAGCAACAACAGAACCAGCTGACCGGGCAGCCTGGCGGACTGCATGCACCGAATGCATTCAATGGTGGCGCTGGCGGCCAAGCACCCAGCCCAGCCATGTCGATGCTCAACAGACCTATGGTTCCACCCGGGCAGGCGACGCCTGGCACTCCGCAGCCAAATCGACAACAGCCGATGGCACCAAACGCAAATCAGCTCATGCAACATCATCAGAATATGCTCAATCAGAACCAACAGCAAAACCAGCCCGGTCAGCAGATGATCCCGCAAAATCTGCAAGACATCCTGTCACGTGTACCTCCTGCATTGCGGGACAAGCTCGTGCGCATGCCACCCAACGATATGGCCATGATGCTGGCAAAGATGAACATCATCAAGCAACCAAATGGCATGGGTCAGCCAGGGCAGATGAATCAGCCGGGAATGCCAGGCATGCCGCAGCAGAATGCCCAGCAGAACGCAAATATGATGCAGCAGCAAATGGGCAATGCGATGGGCGGCTTCAACGGGCAACCGCCTCAGAATCAACCCAACATGCAGATGAATCCTCAAGCGATGATGCAGCGCAACGCGCAGCAGCAACAGATCTTGAGGCTGAGGCAGCAGATCATGGATCAGAAACCATTCCCGCGTCAAGTGCTCACCGCGCTCTCCATCTCGGTGCCGCCACAGGTACAGAAATGGGGCGATCTGAAGCAACACGTCGTACAAAACAGCTCCGTGGTCCCACAGCAGACCATGGAGCGTGTGGGACAGTTGCAGCAGCAATGGTATTCGGCGAATGCGCAAGAAATTAACAGTGCCTTGCAAGCTTTCATCACCCAGCAGCGACGGTCACAAGAAGCACAAAATGGTCAACAGCAGCCGCAAGTCAACAACATGCCACAGCAGCCTTCGATGGGTGCATCGCAAGCTCCGCCGGCTCAGATGGTGCCTCCTGCACCGATGATGCAAGCTCCTCAAGCAGGTTGTGATCCCGGACAGCAAGGCGTACCTCCACAGGTGCAAGCGCAGATGATGCGTATGATCTCGCCCGATGAGATTGCGAGGTTCCGCAACATGCACGCACCGAAAACACAGCAGATGAACGATGACATGATCAGGACCATCATCGTTCGCCAGAAGATTTCAGAGATGCGAAATGCGCAGCGTGCTCAGCAGGGACAGAAACCGCCCGGTGCAACTCCACAAATACCCCGACCACAACAGGCGAACATGCCGAATGGCGGTCAAGCACAGCAACGTCCACCTCAAGCTGGACCTATGCAAGGTCAGAAGCCAGGCAGCGACGATGTCGTCGAGGTCAGCAATCCAGCCTTGCAGCAGCAGCAGGCTCCGCAAGCGCCACCAATGCAAGCATCGCAGTCCCAACAGCAAGTGCCGACACGCGAGCAGCTCGCGCAGATGCCGCCCGAGCAGAGGAACGCGTTCATGCAAAAGCGCCAAGCTCAGATGGAAGCTCTTCGCAAGGCACAGGGTGGCGTTGGCGGTGCCGCGCCTGCACCTGCTATGTCGCAACAGGAAGCCAGCCTGAGGCTGACGAACATCATGAAGGAGATTCAAAGCACCACCCCCAAGGGTCCGCCAGTCAACATGGACCCGCAGAGCCAGGAGAAGGTCAAGGCGGCCCTTCAGAGGCTGTACAAGCCGATCTTCCAAATGTCGACGACTTTCTCAATGGCTATGTCCTGGGGTCTGGAGGCGCCGTTGCGGGACATCATTCGAGCGAAGTTGCTACTTCAGCAAAATGTCAAGGACGAACAAGCGACTATGCGAGACTACTACTCGTTGACGCAACAGCAGCTGCAGGAGATGGAGAGGGCCGTCAGCGGCTACATGAACGAGTTCAAACAGCTGCAACTCCGCCTACAGGCACAGAAAGGCGGTGCTGGCAAGGACCAGCAACCACAGGCTCCTTCTATGGCAGCTGCGCCCTCGCAACAAGGACACGCGCGCAAGCCTTCTCATGCTCGCGCACCGCCCGCACCAACTGACGACAAGAAGTTTGACTGGTCGGCACAGAGTCCTGGCGTACCAATGTACGCTCAAGATCAGCCAGGCCTCACACAAGACAAGCTCAAGTTTCCGCCGCAAAAGAAACGCAAGCCCAACCAACCTGGCAGTCAAGTGTCCACGCCTGCAGCGCAAGCGACCACACCAGCGAATGCAAATGCCAGTCCTGCACTTGGCAGTGGCAAGGGTCAGCAGAGTCCAGAGCAGATTAAGAAGACGCAGCAACAGCTCAAAGCAGATATGGAGCGTGAGGCTGAGTCGAGGAGATTCAAGTGCAAGGACTCATCTTGTGAACACTCTCTCCGCGGTTTCGACACCGAGGCTCAGCTCAACGAGCATGACAAGGCTCAGCACCAGCCCGTTGACGACCCGCTCGGATTCTTCCTCGAGAACGCCACCAAAGCGCTCGATGTTGACAAAGATGGCAACGCCAACGCGAAACCAAACACGCAGGCTGCTAAGGCTGCTCCTCCCGCGAAGCCCCGTCTCACTGCTAAGGACCTCAAGGAGGACGAGCTTACCAAGCAAGAGATGGAGCAGGTTCGTAGGAACATCATTCCCGCCTCCGTCAAGCAGAAACTTGCCAAGAAGCAGGCAGAACTCGATGCTGCGAATGAGAAAGCCAAAGAGGCGGAGAAGGAGCAGACGATGCGCGAGGCGATGGCACAGAAGCTCGATCTGCCACTGTCGACCGGCGAGCCTGTCACGGAGTTGCCCATCATCGTAGACGACAATGTCTTCGACGTTGGTCTAAACGACATGGACACTGAGCTTTTCGAGAGCTTTGGCATACTCGGCAACCAGATGACCCTGGAGAGCATTGAAGAAATGGCTCGCGAGAACTGGCAACCCGTCGATGGCGATCTCTCAAGCTGGCGGCGCGTGGACGAGCCCGGTTTGACCGACTCTTCACCCGAGCTCACGCCAGATGGATCGCAAAACAGCGACGTCAGCCAGAGCGATACCATGCGCTTCATGATCAGCGTCGAGAACGAGGGCAATTGGGACCCTTGGGGCAATGGCCAAGGTATGGGCGTCTCAGAGACGATGCTGCCCATGTATATGCAAATCAAAGAGATGATGAATAACAGTAATGTGTCGGATGAAGCTGATGTGAATATGGGAGCGGCTAATGAAGAGGGAGGAGAACCACAAAAGAGCGTGGGAGAGCTCAGCCCGAGGAAGAGAAAGGCCATTTCGGAGGTCTGGGATGTGCCTGTGAAGGATATGCTTGATGAGTTCTTCGCCATGCCGCAGAATGGCGATAGCATCCAGCAACAACAACAACAGACCTTTCCTGCTTAGATGGCAGGAGGGAGTCTAGATGGGGAACGGAAGTTCACACGCAAGGATTGTTACTGCTCAGCGTTGGCGCTTGGGAAAGATGGAATGATAAAGAAGATGAAGAAGAACCTGCAGCTGAACGTCGAAAGTGCTTCGTTGGTTTGGCGCGCTTTTTATCGTTGTTGATGCGGGATTCAGCGATGGCGTTTGCGTTTCTTCCTCTTCTACGAGGCGTTGCTTGCGGGCTTGTAAAATGATACCCTGGCTCTTTCTCTTGCTTCGCACCTGGTGCAAGGGAAAGAAAGGAACTGTATGTAAAACAGACCGATCGGATCGAGAACAAAATTCGCAAAGCTCTTGTTTGGATGTGCAAATCTTGTTGTCTTACGCCTCTCTGTCAACTCTCGTTTCTCTTTAGCCGCGTGCTGCGCTCCGCTGCACGACATCGATGTACAGACATGCACATGTATGGATAGTGAGGCGTTTTGTACGTCATGAGCCACGATCGACAATCACGAGATGCACGGTTGCGATGTAAGCTAAGTTAGCTTTGGATGTGGGTGGGTGTGCACATACCCACCACCACACCTCGCTTCCAACGTCTTCCGAGCGATTTTTCTCTTTTCCCTGCTGCTCTGCTCTTCTCTTATCACGAGAGCTGCCACGAGGTGTCCTTTATGCGTCCTGTTTTGCATGTGAAAGCAGCAAGTCCTCTTTGGCCTGTGTGCAACTTGTGATTGGATCTTCTACCCCAGCATTTTTTGGACGGCCCCGCGGACCTGGTTACGAACCCTTCCCATCGGGAATACTTCGCGTCCTGACCAGATCTGAAGCTTGACGAATTGAAGCTTCACGTGGAGCGGCTCTGACTCCGAAGACTGGGGATCTTTCGATCGTCCGTGCGACTGTGTCTGTGAGGAACAAGGGCAGACAGTGGGGAAGCAAGGAGGATGGCGATTGCGAAGAAGTTGGGGAATTTGGTGGGGGATAAGAAGATGCAGGTTGGTTTCATCCATTTCTTACTTTTTCTTTTTTATTGGTGGTATGCTGTTGTGGTCAAACAACATTCTGAGTGAGCAAATGATTTGTTTCTGCATTCGTTGTGCATCCAAACTCATTCGCTTCACAGAATGAGCAGGGGATCATGAGCAAGACGTGGAAATGCAGAGGCAGAAAAAAAAGACCACATTTCCCAAGTCGACTGCCCAATTCCTACAGCACCCATCACAATGACCAGAAATAATATCTTCACGATGTCCACCAACACTTGCTTCTCACATAGGTCGTCGCCTTCTCCTCCACCGCCATCGCCCTCTATGGCTACGATCAAGGCATGATGTCCCTCATCAATACGAACAACGACTACCTCCGCACAATGGGAATTGCCGAATCCTCACCACAAGTCGGAGTCATCGTCTCAGTCTACTATCTCGGGTGTGCCCTCGGTGCCGTCCTCTTTAGCTGGTTCGCTAACGCTCGTGGCCGTAAACCAGCCCTCTTCGGATCCCTCGCCACTGCATCACTCGGTAATTTCATCATGTTCATCGCTGGTCTTGGATTCGAACATACGCAGCCTGCGCCGCTGATTGTGATGTATCTTGGACGAAT
>JAASLG010000734.1:0-12504 GCA_013365235.1 Cercospora sesami
GAGGTGCTATCACAGCTAGCAAGCTTTGCATCACGTCCGCCGATGCGTCGAGGAAATTGAAGCCAAAAGGTACATGTATCGCTGTTGCTACCATTGTTGCTGACGCCAGCATGTGCTCATGGTCCTACATATGCATCAACATGTAGCTCGATCGATTCTTCTGCCGCCTGCCTGACTCATACCATTCGGGTATTCCACCCAACAATCGGAGAACTGGCGGTTCAGGACAGTTCGTGCCGTTCTGCTACTTGATCCTTTGAACTCACTCGCATCCGGCAGTACGTCGTAGGCGTTTGCTTCCCCGCTCGTCCCGTGAGGAAACCTATCCCGGGCGACTCACACTCGAGCCCACAACACCATACCACGAGTCACATGACAGAAACACTATGCGGGTGACAGAGAGGGAGTCTAGCGTGGCAAGGATCATGCAGTGTGAAAGTGAAGTCAAGCTCCATCTCTCTGGGCGCGTACGCTTCTGACAGCGGCTGCGCGGCATAGACGGCGCTTAGCGGCATAGGTGAGACTTGATAATATAGGTAGCATGCGCAGGATGGTAGCTAGAACATCCAATCGCGATGCTGATGAGGCTCGATGTCCACACCTGATCATCGCGGTCGTTCTCGACACATTGTGTGCCAATGCAGCCTAAGAAGCATTCGCACGGCATGTTCAGAGCATTACTTTCTTGAGCAGGGTCGCCGAAGGTATAATCATCCTACTCTCTCACAGACGGAGGTTGTGGAGCAACCGGAAGCGGGTTGGTCAAAGTAGCGTGCAATGCGCAGATCCAATCAGAGCCACGAGCAGCTCAATTCTTCAATTGCGCGGAGGTAGGAGAGCTGCCACGGACCGTCGAGCAACTGTAGTTCCGCCGGCCCACTGATGTTCAGTCGACGTGAGCGGTGCAGTCTGAATGAACGGTAGGCGGCAGGCACACACGCGATATTGTGTTGGGTTGGGTGTTGTCTCTGACAGAACGCCACCATGCGGGCTCCGAGTGGCGGATGCGCAATACCAACAACCATGGGTGAGGGCGCTGCTGTTGTGTGTTGTCTTGTTGCAGGCCACACACTGCACAGCTCGGCAGAGCCGGTGTCCTGCATGAGCACGAGCGCACGCAAGCCCCAACGGACCAGGTGCAGGCGGAACACTGCAGAAGTTCCCATTTTTGCCGACGAATCCACGTGAAGGGCTGGCGGCTTGCTGCTGTGAGTGGTCTGCTGCTTGCACGCACGTCGAAACGAGCGCGGCGCCATCGTGCTTCTCGATGATTACTTCTTCGCCGCGTGCGTGCAGCGAGGCCTGCGCATGGCGTCTGCAAGTAAGTACTTGTGCCACCCGCCGCTCTCAGCTCAGCAGCGAATGCAGCTGTCAGCAGCACGGCAGTCCAACGCCAACAACACTCCCTTTTCCTCGCCCTGTCTCTTCATCCATTGTTGCGCAGCGCAGGACCCATGCTGGAACACCCTTCAATTGCCGTGCCAGACGTACTGTAGCACATGAGCGCGACTCCGACGACCAGCAGTCCAGACGATCCAAGCGCTCCGCCGAGGCAAGCAGCAAGCAAGCAAGCATCGTCTCCCCCGAACGCACCGGTGTCGAGGCCCATCAGCACGCTGCATCTCACGGACAATCGCTGTGGCCCAGCAGAGGACGAGCAGCAGTAGCAGCAGAACAGGTCTATACATATGTGAGACCAATCTGCGCTCTACACGTAGCACCAGCTGTGGCGTGGGTGCTCGCGGAACGCTGATCGGCCAGCATCGGCGTCGCCGCTCCTGCACCAAGTCGTGGCGCAGCGCAGCCTGCTGCATGACCGCACCAGCACGCTTCGCGTCTTCCGACGAGTTGCACTGACTGCATCCAAACAAAAGGTGATTCTCATCTTTTCGCTCTAAGATTCTTGTGCAGAAGCTCCTCATAACTCGCGGTCGCAAGCGCTGGCGCTGACGTACATGCGATCGCTTAATAGTACCTCTTGAATCTTATGCATTACTTTGGGCACACAAAATTATTATCTCACAATCACATGGCAGAGTATCCTACATAATCCAGATGAACTGCATGGCAAGGTGCAAGAGTAATCCAGATTGTGAAAGCGCATCCGCGAACAACGACTTCGAATCATGTCCTCGTCGAGGACCCACCCCAGAGACACTATACAACAATCATCGAAACACCACAACAGTCGCATACCAACCAAGGGTAGTGAGGATGGTCAGCAGAACAAAAGCACACAACACATTTCCAAGTTAGCGAGGAGGACGGTCAAAGATGTTGGTCAGGTGCCGGTCAGATCCGCCGGTAGGACCCCAACGCCGGTATCGATGGCGGCGCAAAAACATGGCCCAGATATGCAAAGGTTCCTGACACCGGTAGGCTCCACTGCGCCAGGTCAAGTGGGCATGCGAACACCGTCTCTCATTTCAGGCTCCTCAGCCTCGACGTTCGACAGCCCTCGATCAAATCTCCTCCGCCGCAAACAATCTGGCGCCATCGATCAGTATGCTGCACAGAAACGCTCCGAGGCTGGAACACTGCAGCTTGTCATACCCTCACCACAAGAGGAAGAAGATGCACAACTCATACCTCGCCCAGAATCTGACGAGTCTGTGTTTGGGATGATGCCACCTCAAACGACATTACGCGGATCTGCAGGATCAACGATCCCAGCCACGTATGAAAACCTGAAGTATCGCAACTTGACCAGAGATCCCGCCGTGTACGGCTATACACCTTCCGTGACTCCATCGACAAGATATACGGACTCACCATTCAGCCACGTCCCGACACCGAGCTCAGCATCTTCATATTCGTCGGGCTTGGCAGCAGTCGCAAGCGGGGCTCGTCCGCGGCGGTCGTCCAGCTCTTCTCGTACAGGCACAAAAATTGGCGCAACTAGCCGAACGGATGAGCAGAAGCAGTCGGCTCTGCATCCGGTCCGGGAATCATCCACGTCGTCCTCCAACTCTACGGTGCGCACGTTGAAGGAGGCAAACGCTAGTCGGCGACAGCGAGATGCGTCCACACCTGCAACACCGGCGAAGGCAACTGTTGCCTCATCTGCTTCCGGGACCTCACGAGCTACAGGTCGTAAGAAGCTGACGAAAGAGCCTTCGCCGTCCAAGGCGCGCAAAAAGCCCGTAGAGGTACCTCCAGAATTGGCGCACCTGAATGTTGCTACGCCTGTGTCCAAGACCCCCACTAGACCAAGAAGGGATGATGTGGCTTTCCTATCAGATCTCAGAACACCAGCGCCAGTAATACAAAGTGATCTCCCACGCTTGTATACCGGCTACCACAAACGGACGTCTTCGCAAGAAAGTGCGAACCTCGAAAGCGCATCAAGCGTCAAGAGCAGATTTGGCTTTCCGCCGCGATCGTCTTCACGTGGTCAGTCGCCTCGGGTGGATTCAGCCATCTCACCTCTGCATCCAGCGTTGCGCCCACAACAGCAGGACTCGGCTGCATCTTCGTCACAGGGACTCGAAACGAAGAATGGCTTCCGCGGACAACGCAAAGATTCGCCAGCCGTTGGCACCGCTCCATCGCCAGCAAAGTCGCCTCGATTCGGATTCTTCTCGCGCAAGCCAAAGACCGACAACAAAGCTGCTGAGAAGCCAAGGAGACTATCTAGCAAAGGTCCAGTGGCGGGCACTGGTCATGAAGGGTATGGCAGATTTGGATCCAGAGGCAGAAGTGCCAGCACCACGAGCAGCACTACTTCCCGATCGCCAAGCAGCGATAGCGGAACTTACACGGCCAGTCTTGGATCAACAACACTCAGAAGCAGCAAGAACAGTAGGAACAGCAAGGACTCCGCTGAACTTCCCGTCTTTTTCAAAGAGCGATTGAACCCTGTATACATACGCGGGAGTGGGAGTACTGGAGGCCAGACCGAGTCCATTTCCGATGTACAGGGAGGAAGCACCCGAGCGCCCTCCTCGCAGTCTTCCATTTCTGACGGCGGTTCGCTACCATCACTGTTACCCTCCGCAATGAGCAATTCATCTCGCCCCTCTTTCGAACACCGACCATCATTTGGACGACGCAACACCCAAGAAAGCTCGGATGATGGCTTCGATGCACGGGTCATAAACCGTCGTATGAATGCTTTCGGAGCGCCGCTCTCAACGGCTCTGTCATCTGCCGCTGGTGCCTCGCTACAGGTTAGCGCAGGTTCGCCAGCTCGCCAAAACTCTTTCGAAAGTGAAGACGAGCAGCGTGTCAGGCTACTGGGTAGAAGGGAAATGCCAAATCCACCTCCACATGACGCAAACGACTACGTCGAAGAGGAAGCGCGAGGTGCTCCAGTGGCCCGTTCCAAATCAAGGCGGCTGCGGAACTTCTTCCAGCGCGCCAACGTATCGCCTCGATCGCCAAACCAGCCAAAAGGCGCTTCCAATTATACTTCCATCAAGAATACCACGCCAGTACCCGTTGCTCACTATGCCCTCATGGATTCTGTCCCACCAGTGGGCCTTGAAGAAGTCGAGGACTTGGTTTCAGACTTGGAAATGGCTAGAGACAGGGCGATGCATGTCTCGTATAGCTCAGCCGAAGCGGATACCCGCGAGCAGTATAAGGCGGAGCCTTATCCTCAAGGATCGATGGAGCACCTTGCACCACAGCAGATGACATCACTGCGCTCAGGAAGTGCCACATACTCCTCATCTCAAGCGGAGAGCCAGCCTGTGATGTCCAACGAGAGAGAATGGCATCAACTTCGCGGCGCACACTCAGCCCTGCCTGCGCACCTAGATACGGTTACCTCGTCACACCCCACGCTGGAACCGGAGAAAGATTATCGTCTGCCAAAACAACCACGAATCTTGCCTTGCGGGCGCATACCTGCTGTGGTATCGACACGAGATCGGAAGTTGTCAGACGTGTCATTTTCGCGATCTTTCGCGAAGATCCCCAAGCCCCCAGGATCTGTATATAAGCAGATTCGCGGAATGGCGAGTCCAAATGGATCAGATGTCCATTCAGATACTGGAAAGAGCCCCTGGGCGCCGTCTATCGTGACAAGTCCTCTCGACGAGAGCAATGACACTGCTATATGGAGTAGTGCAGATCAATCAAGAGCCGTCTCTACGCGGCAAAGCGAGTTCATCACCTTTCCCGACCGTAAGGATTCGCAGCAGTCGTATTTGTCAGGCAGCTCCGGGACTCGGAGCGAAACAGTCTATCTGACCGCAGCCAATACTGAGCCGCCTCAGCAAGAGGACATCTGGAATGAGTACGACGACCTGATGGACGCTGTCGCTTTAGACAAACTTCCCACGACTGCGTTCTCGCTCGGGAGATCGCATGCACAGGCGGATCCGGATGTCGCTGCTGCAGTGATGCCCCATTTACATCCACCGCCATCCAGTAATCCTCCGAGGGTTGAACTCCCTGCCATTCCCGGCTCATACATCAACTCAACTGTCCTCACGGTGCCACAGCAAGTATCAAGATTCCTGCAGCCTTCCATGTCGCCCTTGACACCTGACACATTATCTGCTTGGGTAAACGAGTATGGCAATCGCAGCACTTGCACCTCGTTTGATCGCATGAGTATGCTCGATATCCCGACAGCAAATATGCCAATGCAGCGGGATTCCGGACAGAGTGCCGTTTCATCGCGTCAAAGCACTGGCTCACGACATTCGAGATCCACGTCCTTGCCAGACGTCGTTCCATATGGAGCTGGGGGAGGCAATCACTCTCTTCGTACCCAAAACGCTGCTTACCAGGGGCGAGCAGAAGTTGGCAGCCACAGCACAAAATATGCAGACAACATGCGAGCTGGGGCGTTCATGACAAGTAAATGGCTGGCCTTTGGCAGAATCCTGTTCAGCCCGGCCAACAACGAGTTGCGTTTTGCCAGCGAAGCACGAGTTCTCGTCATCGATGGCCTCAGCAGTGATTGGTCCTATTACATTGCCCGATCATACCCAAACACTGAGGTCTATGACATGAGCGCGGGTTCCAAAGTATCGACCGATCTTGGATGGGACGACGCGGATGCTAGCACGCCGGCCAACTTTCGCCGCATCCCCGTAACCAGTCTCTCTGCAGCATTTCCCTTTCCTAAAGGCTTCTTCAATGCGATCGTGCTTCGCTTTCCGACGGCCACTACCGAGCATAGCTACAGCGCCTGCATGTCTGAGTGCAAGCGCGTGCTTCGCCCTGGAGGATATCTGGAGGTAGCCGTCCTCGATCTGGACCTCATGAACATGGGCAGCCAAACTCGGAAGGCTGTGAAAGGGCTTAAGACAAGGATGCAAATTCGTGATCCAACCGTCTGTCTGGGCAACCTGAGCGATGTCTTGGTGCGCATGGTCGGACGGAAAGGTTTTGAAAACGTTCAACGTTGCGTTGTTGGCGTGCCAGCGGCCGGACGAGTGCGTTCGCAAGATCTCAGCGGCTCTGGCTCAGACAGCTCAGAAAGGACACTGTGGCAGCGCAGTTACACCTCTTCGGCTCATGATGGCTCGGGTTTCCTCGATCTGCTCAACAATACCGAAGAGAAGATTCCCGATCTGGGAAACAATGCCGACGAGAGTATCACCAAAATGGTCGCCAGAGTAGGCCGTTGGTGGTACACCAACTGCTACGAACGAGCTTTGCTCCCAAGTGATCAGAGCATCTGGAGCGAGCGAGGTCTTCTGCGAGAGTGCGAGAAGCAGCGTACTAGCTTCCGACTGCTCATCTGTCAAGCCCAAAAGCCGCTGCAAACACGGAGACGGACTGTGAGTGTATAAGAGGAGTTGAGAGACAGCTCCGACCTTCGATGATACCCAATCTTCACCACTTCCTTCCTTTCACGACTTGATGATTTACGAAGGCTGGACCTGTAAGCATTTTTTGAGTTATTTATTCATTGTCATTTAGCGTTCGAGCGATCATTTCCCTGGGAACTGCCCCTTATGGATGGCAAGTTCTTGAGGAGCAAGCATTTGGGTAGTATGTGTGATGGTGTCAAGACGCATCGATGGCCTCACGACTGAACGGGAAAGACGACTCTATAAATTATAGCATCATTATAGAGATTTGCAATGGATAATGAGATTCGGTGGTGTAAATGAATGCAGACAACGTGATGCTGTCGTCGTGTTATTTCATTTTCTTATTACATGAAGAGAGATCTGGGAGCTCTCTCTAGTTCTAGTCTGGTCTGTGATGCGAGTGAGCGCTTCACTCGCTTGCGCGGCTGATGCAGGCAACCAGGAGACGGCCACTTGCTACATGCAGCTCAAATTCTGAAGCGGTGCACCAAGTTTAAGACGAAGTGACGTCGGACTCGGTGTAGATGCAAGCGGAGGAAGGACCGCTGCTCTTCTTGGTTGGCTCGTCGCCGCTGTCGTTGCCCTCGTATTCGACGCAAATGTCCTTCACGCCGGATGCCTTGATGTTGGTGAGGGTGGCGGTGTCTCCGTAGTTGCTGTTGATTCCCACGAGAGAGGAGCCGTCGGAGGCGGTGATGTCGTCAAGGATGATGTGACGTTCGCTCATGGACTTGCAGTTTCTAAGAGGTAAAAAGTTAGCGAATGTCTCGGCAACCGGTATTATTTTCCTCTCATCGCTCGAGGATGTCTACCACTTACCCGCAGCTTCTGTAAAGCTTTCCGAACGTTTCCACTGTGAATCCTGAGACGGACATGGTGCCGGCTTTTCATGTATGTCAGTACGTGTTCGAGTTTGCAATGCGGAAGAGACTGACCGCCGTTGTGTTGGAGAACTTTGTCGTCGGCTCCGAAGGCACCACCACCCTTGATCGTGGTGGTTCCGCTGGCAGATTGCTCTTTGATGGTGAAGGCATCCTCGCAGACCTCAGACCACCAGACGTTGGTCAAGGTGCAGCTTCCGAAGCTAGAACATTGTTAATAAGAAAAACATCAAGCGGTGAGGTGAAGCCACTTACCAGTGAACACCTTCGATCTGGTTAGGACCGATGATGACGTTGCTCAGGGAAGCCTTAGAGCGGTCAGTACGGGCGCCTCTTGCTGTAGGATCGCAAAGCCTGTGACTTCGCACTCAAGACTTACTCCTTCTTCGAGGTGGAAGACCGCGTCGGACGAACCACCTTCGGTCTGGCCAGTGCAGGAAGCACCACGGTCGAAAGCGACCATGCCGCCGTCGAAAGACTCGCCAGCAGCGATGGTCTGAACAGCCTTGAGTACGGATGTGCCAGAGGAGGCTGGCAGCTTGCCACCGGACGAACCAGAGCCACCGGACGCAGGTGCCGCGGTGGTAGCAGGGGCAGAGCTGTTGCCGGAGGAGGCAGCACCAGTGGCCGATGCAGCGTTGCCCGACTTGGTCACGCTGGCGGTGGCAGAGGACGACTTGCCCTTGCTAGACTTGGTCTTGGTGGAGGCGGCAGAAGACGAGCTGGACTCCTCATCTTCGTCGTCGTCGTCGGCGCGACCCTTGTTCTGGTACTGCTTGATGGGGTTGTAGGGTGCAGTGGGCCATGGGAGAATTCCAGTTGCGGTAGGAATGAGACCGGTTGGGTAAGCACCACCAGTTGGGATGGCGCCACCGGGCGCTGATGGGCCTCCAAAGCCCTTGGGGTAGTGCCAGTGCTGGGCAGGCACTGCATTGGCTGCGACGGCAAAAGCCAAGGTTGCTGGGAGGATGTATTGCATTTTGGGTGGTGTGGGTTGATGTTGCAGGTGGTAAAGACCGAGTGATTGATGAGCGGTACTGGGGATAGAAAGAGTGCGTTGAATGAAGAGCAAGCGAAACCAGTCGCTGTGTAGAGAATGTGCTGAAAGGGCGTACTGAGCAGACTTGCTGATCGAGCCGGTTGATGATGGAGACTTACCAGAGCTTCGCAGACGCTTTTATGTATTCCTACGGGCAAGCGTCCATGCTCGGATGCATTGTTTGCATGATGCAGCATGACAAGGAGAATGAAACATTGTGAGGAGTGCCGTCGGGGGAAATGGGTCGAGGGCGCGGCTAGGAGCGAGGTAGATGAAGCCAAGCATTGCATAGGGAGGGCAGCTATCTGGGAGAAAGATGGAGTGCGATGCAGTCCCACGCAGCAATGAAGGCGAAACGGAGGGTGGAGCCGCGGTGGTATTATCAGATGCAGTCAATGGCTCCGTGGTCGACGGGCGATTCCGAAGGCTTGAGAAGCGAGGTGTTTCAGAGAGCCCAGTGTGGAGCGCTCAATATGCATCGCACGACAGCGTCGCACGCGATAGATGGGTTACAGAAAAATGCGATAGCCTCTGCATGCACTGCCTCCTGGCGTCTGCAGCGCATCACTTGGCCCACGTGGAGGCGAGCGCGCAGTCCGTAGCAGCGAAACCGTGTTTTCTTGGCTGGGCATGTTGCTATCGGGGAAAGAGTCTTGGGCACTCTCGATCGTCACATGTAGACGCGGAAGTGATGAGCTTGTGCTTGTGCTTGTACTGTCGCTGATACGCCTTTGCTGATACAGCCACGACGGGGTTGAGCAACACACATTCGTGCATGCTGTGGAGCGCGAGAAAAGACTGCGGTGATGGTTCGTGGAGTGGAGGTGTAGCTAGCCCGTCGCTTGAACGTTCTCGACCCGGCAACCCTGTCAATGCGCGTGCACACGTCAGTGACGGCGAGCAACATTGAGCATCATCTCCTCCACCACGCCCCCTATCACCATTGCGCCCATCGCCCCGCCGCGAGCTCCATGTCGCTATCATGGCCGAGACCTCGCCGTCCACGGCTGCCACCGAAGTCCCCGTGTTGGAGCGGCACACCGTCCTGAACCTCATTCCCGTCGGCCTGCGTGAAGCCAGCCTCGACTCGCCGACCTTCCGTGCCACGGCAGTGCATTTCGCCGACAACATTGATGCCGTGGAAAGATGGCTGGATGGCTACGTGAAGGCCGCCTCGCGCCTGGTTGCCGAGGTGTCGTCGTTGGAGACCACAGTCAACTCGTTCTTGAGCCAGTCTATGCCGCCAGCCCTCATCAGCGAAGCTGTGCTCGATCATGATTACACTCTGCTAGCTATGCGCCGCTATGGCGAGGGTGCGCGCGAGTTCTGGTCAAACACCCTTCGAGGCATCAAGCGCTATGACACTGCCGTGATAGACCCCATCAAGGCCTTCCTCAGCCAGGATCTACGCAATTTCAAAGATGCGAGGCGTGCTATGGATAATGCTCAAAAGAGCTTCGATACTGTCATCACTCGCTTCTCTGCGCAGAGCAAGACCAAGGAGCCATCTTCCTTGCGAGAAGAGGCCTTCCAGCTCCATGAAGCGCGAAAGGTCTACCTCAAGGCCAGCATGGACTTTTGTGTTTCTGCTCCTCAACTGCGCGCTTCACTTGACAAGGTAAGCTGTCGCAACATGTCTCGCTCCCGCCCATTTTCGTATGATCTGCGCATCAGCTAGACGCTTGAAGTCAGCTTTGCCATGTTGGCCTTGTCGTATATGGTGTCGGAATTGAGCCTGACACTTTGCAGCTGATTGTCAAAATCTTCGCCGATCAGTGGAAAGAGATGCGACAGGCCCGGGAGTCCAGTACAGCAACCTTCGCAAAGTGGGGAGGTGAAATGGAACGCATTCGGGGTTGGAGCAAAGAGATGGAGAACTCAGAGCGTGCTTTCAAGCGAGAGCTGCTTGCCGCACGTAAGCTGATTGAGGATAGCGCAGAACAGAAGAAGCGCCCTTCTCGAGAGGTAAGTGGACCACGGTGGACATGATTCCATCAGATTCCTGTTCTCACGGCACGGGGTTCTCCGCCCGCCACCGGTGACAGGAGCGTACACCACATTGCTATACTAACCGACCACAGTTGGAGGACTACTCTGCATCGACGGTGCCATATCTAGGTACTGGGGCTTCTGCGGCTGCCGGCACGAACAAAGGTGCTCCAGAATTAGCCGAAAAGCAAGGCTGGTTATTCCTCAGAACTGTCACAGGCCGGCCTGCCAGGACTGTCTGGTCACGTCGTTGGTTCTTCGTCAAAAATGGAATCTTTGGCTGGCTGATTCAAGGAAGGTCCGGAGGTGTCGAGGAAAGCGACAGGACCGGTGTTCTCCTTTGCAGCGTCCGACCAGCTTTCCAGGAAGAAAGGCGCTTTTGTTTCGAGGTCAAGACCAAAGACCAAAGCATCATCCTCCAAGCAGAGGGTCAACAGGTATGCTCTCTGTTGCTATCGGTCGCAATTCGAATCTCTATAGTCTAACATCCTGCAGGAACTCACCGAGTGGATCGGTGCATTTGAGGTCGCCAAAAGGAAGGCTTTAGAAGATCCTGCCAGCACAGAGGCATCTTCATCTTCAGCGCCGGGTACAGATCCTGCTTTCGCAATTAGCCCGCCCGTTGCGCCAGAATTTGCCGCGAAAATCGGTGATGGCCATGCCGCGCAGACGAGCGAGGATTTGGCTGTAGGTGAGTAAATATATTTCATTTTCGCCACATGCATCATCACAGTTGCCCACTTGGCAATGGCTTTCAGAGAAGCTGAGAGGTGATGCTAACACTGCAAAGGGCTCACAGCTCCCGAGCGGGAAGGCGCTGGTCTAGGCATCGCAGCTCGCCCGAGCTTCGACGTCAATCCTCGAAGAGTAATGAGTCTCGAACGTGAAGCTGAAGGTGGTCTCCGCGAGGCTTCTCGAGACCACGCTGCCCGCATCATACAAAAGCTTGACCTTCACAAGAGATCGACTGCGTCGCCGCACATGAGCCAAGGACCGGCATCTGGTGGGGGCATCGCCAGTCTCATTTCAGCGAGCCACAGCATCCTGCCTGTCGGGCCCGGTGGCACGGACGGGCCCAGACGTACATTCACGATGCCTATTAACAGTTTGCCATCGAGCAGCTTAGCACCTTCTACGCTTGCGAACCCGCCAGCAGCGACCAATCTCAGCCACACTGCCGTTGTTGTCAGTGGAGAGCGAGGTATTGGTCTGGCCCGGGCAGACGGGAGTGGTATGCCTTCTGGCATTCTGGCAAACCTTTGGGGTAGCAGCAACTGGGGTCATGTCAATCGTCTCGGTGACGACGGCCAGCTGCGCAAGCCGCCCTCGCAGCCTCCGAGCCCGGGCATGCGCGCCATGTCTATCTCTCAGGACGATTCTATCGTCATGGATGGGCAGAGTGAATCGACACACGCCAACGACGCATACATGTCCGATGCAGGTACCTCTCTGGGCCATCGCAAGAATTTGAGCATCGGTGGCGAAATTCATCTAGCTGCGGCCAAACAAAACCAGGACGGCCCCTCACTCTCAGCAGTGGTAGATGACTACCCAAGCTACTATCCCCTCCCTCTCAAAGCCCAGAATGCGCAGTTCCGTATGCTCTTCCCTTCAGTGCCAAAGACTGAAAAGGTCGTACTGGTGTTTCGGGCGACCTGGAATCCGAACGATCAACAAGAATTCCCAGGGCGAGTTTATGTGACGCCGTACGAGATATACTTTTTCTCTAACCACCTCGGGCTCGTTCTCGTCACTGGGGTCAGCCTCTCTGCACTCGCTGAGGTGACCGCTGCGCCCGGCCGCGATTGCGACTTCGTTT
>JAASLG010000736.1:0-10825 GCA_013365235.1 Cercospora sesami
GCCGGAGTGCTCCGAGACCAAGGCTTGCACAGATGGCAAGATATGTTCCCTTGAGAAGAAGTGTGTGACTCCGCCGACACCTGAGCCCGAGTGCTCCGAGACCAAGGCGTGTACTGGCGGGAAAATCTGCTCCGCTGAGAAGAAATGTGTAGTTCCACCGACGCCTGAGCCAGAGTGTTCGGAAACCAAAGCTTGTACCGACGGGAAGATCTGCGTGGAAGGTGCGTGCGCAGTCCCAATACCGCAATTTTGTTCGACGACTTCGCAATGCACGAAGACAGGAGAACTTTGCAATGATGGTATTTGCGGCCAGCCCAAGACATGCGTCCTCGAATCACCTGTCTGCCCAGCCGATCAGCAATGTCAGCCATTGGACCAGACTTCAACGACAGGTATCTGCCAGCAAGTAACGAGGACTTGCGTGGTTAGTGCTACCTGCCGTTTGGGCGAATCTTGCATGTGGGGACTATGTCACCCGACACCATCGAGCTGCAGTGACGATTTTGGATGCGGCGAATCACAGATCTGCGAGCAGTCCAGCTGCATTCAGTCCATACCATGCTCCGACCAAAGCACTTGCGAGGGAACTGGCAAATTCTGTTTCCGTGGCGCCTGTCGAAGCCTACCAACGACCTGTTCAATCAACGATGAATGCCCATCAGGCTTCAACTGCGAACAGCAAGCATGCGTGGCTGTGCCTAAGCGATGCGACAGTGCGAGAGATTGCTCTGCCACTGAAAGCTGTCTTAGCAACATCTGTTCTATTGCGCCAACAAACTGTCGTAACGATGGCGAGTGCCCGACCGGGAAGCAGTGCTACGATCGCCTCGATCTTGGATCCAGCAATAAGAAGTATGAAACAGATACTGGAGTAGTGCGTACCTGCACAGCGACCGATACAAGCCGATGCAGGTCGACTGAAGGCTGTAATGATCGTACAGGAGTTTGTACGGAGCGGACCACTGACCGCACGTGCTCCTCAAGTAACATGAGCAAATGCTTCCTCGGCGAGCGCTGCGTATTTGGATTCTGCTCTAACGGCCAAGCTTGCACGAAGACGTGGGATTGCAGTGACATGGAGCATTTGTGCAACGATGGAACGTGTGGCCCGCCACGCATATGCTCCCAGCAAGGCGATTGCGCCACCGGACAACGCTGCAATATTGCTGGCAGAAGCTCAGGAGTCTGCGAGGAAATTCCTCCAGTCCCCTGTATGGAGTCTTCAACATGCACCGGATTGCAAGAAAGCTGCATCGCTGGCAACTGTCGCGGCCCACCAGCTTCATGCGATGACGACGCTGTATGTCCTGTTGGCCAATACTGTCCAACCACTCGCGATCCGGAGGAGACAAGAACATGCCAACCAAAGCCTGCAGCACCGATTCCACGAACTTGCACGGCTCAAGACACGAGTCAGTGCTACAGGAACGAGGGCTGTCAACTTAACGGTCGCAGCCAAGGAGAATGCCAGAGCCGACACATCCTTCGTGGTTGCAGCCCCTTCCAAACTAACGTCGACAATTGTTTCACGGATGAAGGCTGTTACCAGAACTCCTGCAAAGAAAAGTGCACCACAACAGCAGACTGCTATACTGGGATTTGTAATACTGGACTCGGCTACTGCTTTGATTACCAGCGTTGCCAGAACGCCGAAGAATGTCCTTCAGGGAAGAGCTGCATTGGGGGCGGATGCCAAGATCCTCCGTCGACCTGCTCTGAAGATGGTCAGTGTCCTTTCAATCAAGAATGCGCCGCTGTTTCAAGGGCTGAGGACCCACGGACGTGCAAACCAAGGGTTTTCGGTCCGGCCCAACGGTTTTGCACGGCCAGCAACACCAGCGAGTGCTTAGCGAGCGAGGGCTGTTTGCTCAATGCCGTCGGCCAAGGGATATGCAAGCCGCGAACGCCTGATCGTTCTTGCTTCGACACTTGTTTCACGGACGAAGTATGCCACGACGGGATCTGCAGAGAATTATGCTTCGCGCAAGCAGACTGTTCTATTGGCACTTGTGACCCTTATTTCCGCCTCTGCTTCGACGGCTTCCAATATTGCAATAGCGCCGAAAGATGTCCCGCAACGCAAAGCTGCATTGACAGAAAATGTGTTGACCCGCCTGAGGCTTGCATGGATAACAGCCAATGTCCATTCAATCACGAATGCGCTCCAGGTGCTTATCCACGAACGTGCCAGCCGAAAGACTTGAGACGGAAGTGTACTGCTTTTGATGCCGGTTCATGCTTGGATACTGAGGTCTGCAATGTTCCTACCGGTCTCTGCGTAGAGCGCACCTACGATCGCACTTGTACGCTTACGAACGAGGAGTCCTGTTTGCAAGACGAAAAGTGCTGGGTTGTTGACCAGGAGACCACCGGGCTTTGCAGAATCGATTGCATGCGGACCATGGGCTATTGCTCCGTATCCGGCCAGACTTGCCAAGACAGCTTCTGTCAGCCGCCCGGTCCTTGAACTCGGCACGATCAGAGCGAATGTCTGACCTGGAAGGGCTGCAACCGGCAATCTCTCACCTGTGCGAGACGTAGTGCCGACCGAACATGTTCCGTGAATGCCGAATGCTTCTTCAATGAGGGTTGTGTCAATAGCGAAGGGAAATGTTACAGGAGTGTGTAATCTATAATCTTATCTGGTAGTCATGAGCTGTCTAGATCTTGCGAGGTTAATTAAGCACTGCGAATTCTTGAGACGCGCTCACTGTGTCTGGTGAATGATGGACTGACCGCTCAATTGGCGAAAGTCTTCAGATGATCGTATTAGGAAGGAACTTGACACGTGCACGGCCATGGGCCATGTAGTCCTCTCGGGGAGTGTATTTCTTGATAAGAGAAGTTGCATTCCGTCGTTCGATTTGAGACGCTTTTTGTAATTAACGGACCCAGTGAGTCGGATCTCCATCGTTGTGCAAGCTTCGGGCAATGCACAATGGACGACAACCAGCGTCCATACAGCGAGAATGGGGACAAAGGTGTACGTTGAGGCCGACATGATGCTGCATCTCGACGACATGCTGTGCTTGCATGAGCATGTTGAACTTGGTAATTTGAACTCGGATGCAGGAGGGTACAAGATTGCTTTGATGGAGTGGATTAGTTTCTGCTATATCTACGCCCTTCTCACCAGATATACAGTCGCAAACACTATTTGTTTGATACAGGATTCTTCTGGGAATCTTCCTGCGATCATCAGTGTAGCACGTAGTACATCTTTTGTCTGTCGTTCACCCCTTGCAGCAATTTCGCAAGCACTGTCGTCGCCTTGTGCATCCATCCCCCATCTGTCACGTCTCGATTGTGCACTGCTTCTCCACCAGCATCATCTCTTGCAGCTTCAAGATAAATCAGATGCTCCCACAAAGCATCACATTCATGCTCAAGTCCATGGGATTTCTCCTGCAACGACCGCTGGGCTTGCTGCGAACTTGAAAGGCGGTTCGTTGTCATGGCGTTATGGGCTTCAAGCGATGCTTTGTCTTGCTTTAGACCATCTAACTCTGCTTGAAGCTCCTCATTCATGGATTCAAGCTCAGTCAGCCGTTGGTGTTGGTCGTATTTCTGTTCGCGGAGCAGTGAAATGCTGCATTCGATGTCGCTGCGTAATTCCAGAGGGTCGGAGGACAGAGATGCCGCCCGATCATGCGAAATCGTCGCTGGGTTCTCGAGCCCGCTATCTCGACGTTGTCTGCCAGTTGCCAGCTGCTTGAGGTTGGCTTCGCTTTGTTTGTATTTGTGTAAGAGCTCGTCGTACTTGTTTTTCAAGTTGGAATTGTCTTGCAGTGATGCCTTGTAGTCACGTTCCGCTGCTTTGAGCCGGCCCATCACTTGCAACAGGTGGGATTTTGCGCCGTGATCCAAACCATAGCGCAGGCATGATCTAGGTGGTGGCCCCACTCTTGCTGCATATTTTTGCCGGATCATTCGATCGTTTTCCGCCTCAGTCTTTCTCAACTTCTCTTCCAGCCGATTTATCTTGAGTGTCAATGATTTTTTATCGTCCGCTGCTGCGGTTAATTTCGAACTTTGCTCCACATATTCGCACTGCAGAAGCTGATTGAGCCTGCAAAAGTCTACAACGAGAGACGACTGCGATCTCGCTTCATGGACGCGAGACTCATAGTCTCTCAGCCGCTGTCTGAGTGTTACAATGTTGGATGGTACGGTGACCACTGAGAGATGAGGGTGAGCCACATCCATTTCGAGACGATGCATATCAGCTGGTATGCCATCGTTGATGGCCCCTAGCCAGTGGCACAAGGCTGCGAGAAACTTGTCAATTTCAGATTCTCTCTGCATGTTGGGCTGTAGAGATCTGATAGTACTGGGGCACTGAAGAAATTTGGTGTTGCAAGGACGATCGAATAGCCGAATGGTTGATGACTCCTGAGAGCAGATGAAGGCTTCAATTTATATGGCATTGAACCGGTGAAATTTAGGCTTAGTGTCCAACCTCTGCTCCTGCATGTTCTGCATGTTTCTAAGATGGAGTAATCTCTCGGCGACACCTGTCTCGCGATGTAAGACTGCAAGCTAATATTAGTAAGAGACAGGCGTCCCTCTAGATAGCGTGCGGACAAATTTGTGAGAGCTTGAGACAGGCGCACGACATTTGAGGTTGTCGTCAAGATGCTGATACATCCTAGCACATGTTGTTGCGGGAAGCGTCATCGGTACGGATCAAATGTTCGCCCGAATACGCCAAGCATCGCAATCCTACTTCCCCTGCTTGCGACAAGTGAACATCGACAAACAGACTTGTCAACAACATCTCATTACTCCATCATAAACCATGGATCCTGACGCTCCTCCTCTCGAAGCTCCTTCCTCTCCACCCATCTGGCGCTGGGTCATCGGCTTCCTCATGGTATTCACATCCCATTTTCCCAGCTCACCATTTCCATACCATAAACTCACAAATGTCCAGGTCGGAGCCTGCTGGGGCCTAACAACACCCTTCATGCGTAAAGCCGCCGTCCTACGAGACGCTGCACCTAAGCCTTCCCGACCCTACCTCACGGACCCAAACGTGCCCTGGATAAAACGAAAGTTCTTTGGAATAGCTTACGCTGTAATCGATCTACTGAAAAGTCCACGATATGCGATTCCACTGTTGTTGAACGTCACCGGGAGCGTTTGGTTCTTCTTGTTGATCGGGCAGGCAGGTAAGCTGGTTTCTCTTACTTCCAATCTGCCAAGACTTTGATGGAAGTGCATTATTTGCTGATTATTGCGATACAGAATTGAGCTTGACAGTACCCATCACAAACTCACTGGCATTTCTATTCACCGTGTTGGGCGAATGGTGGGCAGACGGCAAAGTTATATCACGGGACACGTGGCTCGGAATGGGTTTTGTTTTGGGAGGAATTGCGTTATGTGTTCATTCAAAGACTTCATAGCAAGCCTCTATTTGGTGCGAGATAGAGTCTCGCACGTTTCCCGCCTGATTTCGTGTTCTTGATCTGCTGCTCGCTTTTCGCTCAAAACGCTTCAAAAAATGCCTGCGATGCAGCCACAGCTCAATTTGTACAGTTGCGTAGGCTAAGAGCTCGGCTCAAGTCTCCAAATTGCAATCATGTAGGCCGATGAAGGCCTCGTGACGCAACGCTGCAATCGTGCTTCCTGATCCCAGCCTCAAATCTCAATATCAATGTCCAGGTCGAGGCCGCCGATAACATCGTCATCCATGTTCTTCTTTTTGAGAGCGCCAATCGGACCTTTGGCGGCGCCGTTGAGCGGTATGTCAGTGCGTCTCTTCGGTGTGCTAGTGCCATTCGTGGCTGGAGTGCCTGCTCGGCTGGTGCCAGGAGTGTCCTCGCCGAACAACTCCTTGTCTTGTGATGATCGTCTCGCTTTGGCTTTCGCGTGCACCTTCTCTCTCACTTCTGCCGTCTTTCTGTCGTACGCTTCTTTGCGTGCCCTCTCGATCTTCTGCCGCTCCTTGATCAATGCCTGACGAACTTCTTGCTGATTCTTGGCCCGATTCTGTCTGTTGAGAATGGCCAGACTCTCATGCTGCGCCATGGGCTTCGCAGGGCTGGCCTGATCCTTAGCCTTGGCCTTTGATGCGATTTTTGTGCCTCCGTTCGCGGCGCCGTTCTCGAGCGCTTGAAGTTCGCCGTCACATCTGGCGACCTCCTCTTCGTCCATATTCTGCTCAGCTTCAGCACGGCGTTTCTCAATGTCCTTGCGCTTCAGCTTGGCTTGATGCACCGGGTCGTATTTGAGCTGTATTGCACGCTGCTTTGCAAATTTCTGGTTCAACATTTCTTCGGTGAAGTGAAGATTGATGAGACCGTTGATATCGTCCAGTTTCTTAATCAGGAATCGTCGAGATGGCGGCTTCATGTTCTCCTTCTTCAGCGTGTCGACATAACGACCATATTCGGACTCTGTGATGTGACCATCAGAGCATGCCTGGAATGGCCACGGCTTCTCGGAGCTGCCTTGGGCCACGATGGCATACTGATCGGTCGTGAAAGTCTTCCCAGCTGAATTCTCTAGCGTGTATGGCTTGCCATCTGTGAACTCTTTGATTTGGCACATCCGATACATCGTTTGACCCGTCTCGCGATTCTGTCCGATGGCAACTCGTGCGAAGCAACCGCGAATGGCTTGCTCGAATCCAGGATAGAAGCAGACACGAGCGAATGCGCTGCGACCGATACGTGTACGGTCGAAGTCCTTGATGTCAGCCGGGGGATCGTCCTTGCGCTCTGGTTCGGCTGCCCATTCGACCTCGCTCTCGCCGTCAGCATCTCTGTCCGAACCATGCGATGATGGCGATCTCTCGTCTTTGCGATCGTCTCGAGTGCTGGCCAGCCGATCCCGCTGGGCGCCCTTCTCCTCTCTTGCTTTCCGGTATGAGTCCAAAGCGACCTGCTTTTCCGTTTTCGGACGAGTAGTACGCCGGTTGTTATCCTCAAGGTCTGCGGCAGCTGCCTTACGCTTCTGCTTGCTGGCAGCTGTGCTGGCCAACGCCCTCTTAAGGAGCTGGTCTTGAGTGCGTCGTGTGACCTCTTCGGCTCGACTGGCCAGAAGCTCTTCTCGCTGAATCTCAGACAACCCGAGCACATACGATTTATCCTGTTCCGACTCGTACTTGCCCTCCAGCGGGTATAATGGCTTCATATCCTCGTCATCTTCGCCAGGCGCATCGGCTTCGTCATCGTCGTGCTGAACCGATTCAGGCGATCCAGGTGTGAGCGAGCTACAAGCGACTCAGTCAGCGAGGTCACCAGATCGCATGCCATCAATTGTGCAGTGGATAGCCATCGAGGGCGTCGAACGAAGGCCTGACGGTGCCAGAGGGGCACGGGTGGGACACTTACGCAACATCATCTTCGTCTTCGCTTGGTTGTCTGACCTTTCTCTTGCCCCGCTTGGCTCTCACTTTCTGTGCGACACCCTTCTTTCGCTCTGGTGCCTCCTCAACCTTCTCCACGCTCGGCTGCGGCTCTTCGGCGCCTGAAAGCTCGCCGAGCTCAGCCTGTTCCAGTCGCTCAAAATCGTCGACGCTACTCTCGTCACCGCTGTCGTCGTCACCAACCAGCCCCAAGAGTTCCTCGTCCAAGTCGGCCATAATGTCGAGTTACAGAATCGAGTCTGCCGAAAACGGACGAGTTAATACCGCTAAGAGCGGTTGCAGATAGACTTCCTAACCGTCGCCGCCGTTGGACAAAGCTGTCGCTGGTGCTGTTGGGTACGGTGCAGGTCAAAGAACGACGGTCGGTTCGCTGTAAGCGTGATGTCGGCGCAGAAGAATGTTGTCCAGCGAGTGGTAATTCTTGGTAGTCGGCGGCAACCTTGCAGCTTTTCAAAGTGCGGCGGTGCGTGGCAAGAGAAAGGGCGAGTGTTTGTCGGTGGTAGTTATAGTTGGATGAAGTTGAGAGAGAGGAAGAGTCGCGGCGACGTACCAAAGAAGCCAAAAGCGACAATGGAGGTACGTGCCATCCCTGCATAAACTCTAAACCTATTGTAGCGTTTGCGGCTTCAATGACGACTTTCTTTCCAATTCACTTCATCTTCACTTCTATTTTCACATGCCGAGTCCACACTGCTGTGCAAGCTAATCCTCTGGAAATCGTACTGAATTTGCACACTGGTCATTCTCTAGCATAATGGCTACGATATCACCCACATTGCCACTCAAGGCACGCCTCACTCCATTGGCCTTCCAGCTGCAAAGTCGCCGCGCCTTCAGGACGACATCCCGACTACAATTACAGGACGAAAAGCAACCGGAAACACTGGACAGAAAGCATGCGCCACGAACCAAACCACTTTCTGAAGCTCAAAAGAAATTCCTCGATTCCGCCCTCCGAGTCAACCAAGCAGGCGAATTAGCAGCAACACTGATTTATACCTCCCAAACTCCTCCGGTCATTAAAGCACATCCACATCTACGGCCGCTGATGAGACATATGTATGATCAGGAAGAAGGCCATTTCAAAAAGTTCAACGAACTGCTCGCCAAACACCGCATAAGACCGACTGCGATGTATCCTGTGTGGCATGCTGCTGCCACTGTCCTCGGTTGGGGAACAGGCGTGCTGGGCCGAGAAGCTGCGATGGCATGTACTGAGGCTGTGGAGACCGAGATTGGAGACCATTACAATAGCCAAGTGAGGGAGCTACTGTCGTGGTTTAAGGATATGGAAGAGAGAGGAGATGAGCCTGGAGAGGAGTTGAGAGAATTGATCAAGGACATCAGACGAATACGAGATGAAGAATTGGAGCATCTGGACCATGCTGTTGAGAATGATGCGAAAGAGGCGAATCCATACGAGCTTTTGACTGGAATTATTAGGGGTGGCTGTCGTGGCGCGATTTGGATAAGTGAGAAGATATGATGCTGCGGCGTCGATGGAGCAGCGCAGTTGCAAACTTGATGGGGTTGCCCTCCCTTCCTCCCCGTCATTTAGCTGAAGGTCCTCACTTCTACTCCGACCGAAACTAGAGCCAACGCAGCCCCCCATGTTTCCGCCGTTCCGAACGAACTGGTACGCATCCTCGAAGTCTCAATATCTCAGCTCCGAGTCGCTCTACTCTACACGATACTTCTTGAACTGCCTTGTCGGGACGTCCCTCGAGAACATGATGTCAAGTTCCTCATACGTCCTTCCCTTCGTCTCCGGTATGCGGAAGTATGCCCAGACGAGTGCAATGGCCGAAAGACCTCCATAGAAGAAGCCAATCTTGCCACGCATATCCGCTTGATCGGCGTTCAGCATGTACGGGATCGCCACAGTCATCCCGATCGCCAGAAGAGCTTGTGTAGCTGTGGCGACAGCAATCGTCTTACTGCGTACTTTCGTGGCGGAGACTTCACAGAGAATGACGAAGCACACGGGGCCGACAGAGAAGTCGTAGCAAAAGTTCCATACCAGCATGAGGCTCGACTGTGCCCATATGAGAGGCTTGTTCTCCTCATATCCAGGAATGCAGTCCAGTATGCCAATGAGAATCATAAGAACGACCAGGAGGAACAGTCCGGTATTGTAGATCTGTCGTCTTCCGAAACGCAGAAGCAGGAACCAGGAAAACAATGTACCGAGAAATCCAAGTGCTAGAAATCCGCAGCTCATGCCAAAGGCGTCTCTGGTCGGGAGTCCCGCCAGCTCGAAGAAATAGGTCGCATAGCCAACAAGATATACTCCGGAGATGACCTGAATGCTGTAGACTCCGATTGCGATCTCTGTTCTGCGTAGATTGATCTTCTTGAAGCAGTCCCGATATGTGCTCCCAGCCTCCATTTCCAACTCCAGTCGGTCCGTCTCGATGATCATTGCCAAGGTAGGTCGGACATCAACCTTGTCGCTCGCCAGCCGCTTCAGAGCCTGCTCTGCTTCTGCAATACGATTCTTCCTCACGAGCCACCACGGGCTCTCCGGAGCAAAGGGCCATCCGATTAGAATGACAGCCGGCCAAACCCACTGGGCAGCGAAGGGCGCTGAGTATGCCCAGTGTGAGTCCAATTGACTTGTGCCTGCAATCACTCCGTTCGCGATCAATTGTCCCATGACGAAGCACAGATTCACATAACTCGTCAAAAGACCTCTCAACGCCACAGGGCAGACTTCTGATGCATAAGCTGGAGCAATGACCGCGTATGTTCCAAGGATCAGCCCGCCCAGCAGTTCGCCTACGAGCAGAACCGGAAGCGAACGAGCAAAGAATTGAATGAAGATAAAAGCCGCGGTAAGGATCACGCAGACGCCAAAGGTGCGTTTGCGACCATACCATTCGAGCGGATATGCGGCGAAGAAGGCTCCTACGACTTGTCCTATGGGGTTGCCCATTGAGAGGCCGGTCTGCCAGGGTGCGGAGATGATGTAGCTGCCTTCGTAAAGGTAGCCAAAGTCACGTTGGAAGGCTGGGGTTGCGTAGAGATTTCCGAGCAGTTGAGGATCGAAGGCTGTCATAAGGATCCCCAGGGAGAAGAAGACACTCCAGCCTGGGGAAATGGACACTACATTAGACGACTGAATTCCATTAAATTTGAGGGAACTCTTCGCTCACCTATCGCCTTGGGGTACAATCTCAAAGCTTCGGTGAAGGAGAGATTCTGCTCGTACTCGATCGCCTGACGTGCCTCGTCGCCTGCTACAGCACCTATTGTGATGCCGCCTTTGATGATGGTGCCATGGCTGTCATCATGCTCGGCCATGTTGCTTCTTGACAAAAGCGGCTCGGTCTCGACAGATTTGCCCTGTGAGCTGCAATCAGTGACTCAAGAAGTACAAGCAATGTTGGGAGACGGGCTTGGACGAGCTTACATGGTCTCGAGCTGGGTGCGGAGGCGAGGCCATGGTCG
>JAASLG010000737.1:0-10835 GCA_013365235.1 Cercospora sesami
AGGTATTCCAGGCGGAGATTTTCAAGCGGCGATGAGATTGGAATCATTGGATCCAGAAGAGAAGATTTATGGGATGGGGCAGTATCAGCAACCTTATCTGAACCTCAAGGGTACGGATATTGAGCTGGCTCAGAGGAATTCTCAGGCTACGGTGCCGTTTATGGTTTCTTCGTTGGGATACGGTTTGCTTTGGAATAATCCCGCTATTGGACGAGCTGTGCTTGGGAGGAATGTTATGAGTTTTGAGGCATATTCGGCAAAGGCTATTGATTATTGGATTGTGGCAGGCGAGACTCCGGCAGAGATTGTGGAAGCATATGCCAACGTGACCGGCAAGGTTCCGATGATGCCAGAGTATGGTCTCGGGTTTTGGCAGTGCAAGTTGCGATACAAGACGCAGGAAGAACTGCTTGAAGTAGCACGAGGCTACAAGAAGCGGAATGTGCCTCTGGACCTGATCGTCATTGATTTCTTCCATTGGAAGAAACAAGGTGAATGGAGTTTTGATCCACAGTATTGGCCAGATCCTGCAGCAATGGTCAAAGAGCTGAAAGAAATGAACGTAGAGCTTATGGTATCAATCTGGCCTTCGGTAGATCCGCTCGGAGAGAACTGGAATGAGATGGTCGAGCGCGGACTGCTCATTCGACATGATCGTGGCCCTCGTGTCGCGTTGATTTGTGATGGCTACACGACGCACTTCGATGCAACCAACCCAGAGGCAAGAGCGTATGTCTGGAGCAAGGTGAAGAAGCATTACTACGATATCGGTATCAAGGTATTCTGGCTTGATGAGGCGGAACCCGAATTTTCAGTGTACGACTTCGACGTGTTCCGCTACCATGCTGGAAGCAACATGCAGATTGGTAACACCTATGCCAAAGAGTATGCCAGAGGCTTCTACGAGGGGATGGAAGCCGAAGGACAGAAGAACATCGTGAACTTGCTCCGATGTGCTTGGGCGGGAAGCCAAAAGTATGGTGCACTCGTCTGGAGTGGTGACATCGCCTCGTCTTGGGGCTCCTACCGAAATCAACTTTCTGCCGGCTTGAACATGGGAATGGCTGGTATACCTTGGTGGACAACCGACATTGGCGGCTTCCACGGCGGTAGCCCTGACGACCCAGAGTTCCGCGAGTTATTTGTTCGCTGGTTCCAATGGGGAGCTTTCTGCCCGGTCATGCGATTGCATGGAGATCGCGAGCCCAAGCCTGAGGGTCAGCCCACTGAGCCTGGTGCACCGAACGAGATTTGGTCTTATGGCGAAGAAGTCGAAGAGATCTGCAAAAAGTACATTGCGATTCGTGAGGAGCTGCGAGATTACACACGAGATCTTATGAAGCAAGCTCACGAGAAGGGTACGCCCATTATACGAGCCTTGTTCTTCGAGTTTCCTCAAGATGCCAGGTCCTGGACTGTGGAAACGCAATACATGTATGGTGCCAAGTATCTCGTTGCGCCCGTGCTGAAAGCCAAGCAGACGAAGCTCAATGTCTACCTTCCCAGTGGCGCTAGCTGGACTTCGTGGGATGGCAAGACTTCATATCTTGGCGGAAATGAGGTGGAGGTGGATTGTCCTATCGACACAATGCCTGTGTTTGTCCGCCAGGAGTAGATAGCATAGATTATCGGCCATGCTGTATGCCGGAGCAGTGTAGGTGACTGAAGATAGACATACAACGAGGTTATACACGTTGATGTGCATTTACCATCAGGAGGCCGCACAGCTGCTGTTCGACGGCGTGAAAGCCGCACCGCAGATATGTTGGTTCCAGCAAAGCGGGTCAACGTGCTAGCGAAAGTTTTGATACTCTGGCAAGCACACCGCGGCTCCTCATAGTCTGGTCCAGCCTCTGCTGACTACCGAGTGTGCGACCCTTCTGAGAACGTGCTTTCGACCAACTGTCCGACAGGCTACCGGTCCCAGTCGTCATAGAGAAGCCTTGCTGCAGCCTCACCGCCCACATCTCCGGGTAGGTTTTCTTGCGGTGCCACACAGACCGCAGTCGCGAAGTCTCCGTCATGGCTGATACTGATAATGGCCACCTGACCTGGAACTTCATCATCGTCCAGGTCCTGATACGTCGGTTTCTCGCGAAATGACCTGGCCAACATTTCATCGCTTTCTGTCTGTAGCATTGTCGACTCCGGATTGATCGGCGTGTATGATGCCTCGTCGTTTGCTGCTGATTGCGAGTTCGACTCCGAAATGGTTGGCTCGTATGCTGCCTCGTCGTTTGCTGCCGGTTGCGAGGTCGACTCCGGAACGACGGGCTCGTATGATGTCTCGTCATTTGCCGCTGGTTGCGATTCCTCCTCCAAAATCATTCGCCTGGACACGCGCTCGCCTATAGTCACGTTGCTCGAGTCGGCCGAATCCCCTAAGGCCAGTCTCATCGTGCCCCCAACCACAAGTTTCTGACGCTGGTGAACGAAGGTTCGGTCTCGAATGAGAGCGAACAGCTCCTTCGTATCAGGGTACTGCAAGATCTCAACGTCCATCAGGGTTAGTTTTCGCGGCTTTACTGCTTTGATGGCAGCTTCTTTCGCGGCCCATCTACCGCTACGTTAGCACAGTTCGAGCGGCGAAAACTGAATCCGCACCTTCCCGCCAGATGCATGGCGACCGTTGACAGTCGCACTGGATCTTCGAGAAACTCTGCTTGATTGTTGTTGAAGCCTGCATTACGCTTCCAGAACCTTATGATTTCCCTTCCGGTAAAGGTTCGTCGGAGAAATGCATCAAGCGGCGTTGTCGGCCCCCGTCGCGTGCGCTTAGTAATGATTTCGCGGATTCTGCTGACCAGCACGATATCGGTACCAACGCGAAACGCGTATGGAAATGGTCTCGGAGGCATGATGGTGGTGGGAGAGGGATGCCGATGGATGTGTTCGTGCTGGATGATGGAAATGCGAACCCGATATCCGCCGTGGCTAAAATGCTTGACGGGGCGTGGCTGTTGTGCTTCGCGTGGCTTGTCTTCAAAGCTTTCCCGTCTCCTTTCACACACCACCACCCGCACCGCTCTGATAGACGTTCGCTGTGCACGCCAACGCAGCTCCGAATACCATTGCCTACTGAATCTGCCTAGTGACGAAGGTGTTCTCGAAGGATGACTCGCTGGAAGCTATGAGTGAGCGAGCCTACAAGATGTCCACAACCGCTCGAACTGCAGTCTCCTGGCCAGCACAGCGACACACCGGAATCCATCAAGACAGAAGGTCAAAGAAGGCAGCATGTGCAGTGGCGACACCTGAAATAGTCTATGGATCAGAGACGCAGAGCACGAGCGATAACGTGACCTAGGAGGTAGCTTGACTCTTCCCAAGTACGACAGATTCGAGACTGTAATTCGCATACTGGCGATCAACAACCCCACTCGCCAGATCATCGAGCAAAGGATGACTTCTATCGCGATCATGCGGGGCTTTCACTGATATATTCATCACAAGAAAACCTTGAAGCTTCATGTACCGTAGCCCGCCACGCACATATGCCAAATGCGGTATCTCGTATGGCGGATGCCAACCCCACACTGGCGTTCCTCATCGATCATTGGGTCTCGGCTTGGCTCCTGGATGGCCTGACCAGTGCTGATCGCAGGCTTGCGTCCCGTCTTGAAGATATATAAGCTGATCGATAAGATAAGATCTTTGCGATCTGGGGGCTGCATTCACTTCCACATCATGACTACCACAACATCTGAGCAGAAAACGCCATACCATAACGAATATGGCGGAGACGATGAGAAACAACGCAGGATCTCGCTGGCGGACTCAGCTGCTGGCACCGATGAAGAGCTGATGGCCGTAAGGAGCCAAGCTTGGGGCAAGAATGGATTGATCTATATGTGGCTTGGGTATGCGAGATGAAGAATACACGACAGCGCTCGATTTGCACACTAACAATCTGCAGCATCGGGCTCATGTGGACTATCTTTGAGCTCGACAATGCGACCGTGTACAACTACCAGAACTTCGCGACGAGCGAGTTCCAGCAAGTCTCACTCCTCGGTGCCCTTTCGACTGCAGGAACCATCGTCTCTGCCGTTCTCAAACCACCTGTCGCCAAAGTGTCCGACATCATCGGTCGCGCAGAGACATACTGCTTCGCAGTCGCCTTGTACATCTTGTCGTACACCCTTTGCGCTTCGTCGAACGAATACAACCAATATGCGGCGAGCTACATCATATACTGCATTGGGCAAACCAGCATGCAGATTCTTAACCAGCTTATTGTTGCGGATATCACCACTTCGAGATGGAGAGGCTTGGCTAATGGACTTGTCAACCTGCCCTTCATGATCATACCGTGGATCGCGGCCTTCATTGCAGACTCTGCGCTCAACACAGTGGGATGGCGATGGTAAGTGGCTCTCGTCAGCAGAGCTAAATCAATGCTAACCGAGAGTAGGGGCATCGGCATGTTCGCCATCATCATGCCTGTATGCTCGGTCGTTGTAATCATGCCATTGCTATACTTCCAGCGAAGAATGAAGCAGTTCGGCCATAGTACAAAGGTCAGTGGCTCACCAGTTGGCTATGCGGAAAAGACGCTGACAATCGACAGGCGCAAGCGACGTTCATTTCTTTCTTCTCCAAGATCGATATCGGCGGAATGACTCTCCTGGTCGCAGGTTTTGCATTGGTTCTACTCCCGCTCGCTTTGGCTGGAACTACACCATCTCGCTGGGATACAGCTTGGGTCCCAGCCTTGATCGCCATCGGAGGCGTCTGCCTGATCGCACTGGTCGGCTACGAATGGAAGGTGGCTGCCCATCCTCTGGTTCCACTTCACTTCTTCAAGAACATCTCGCTGGTTCTGGCATGGATCATGGGACTAATGGACGCCTTCGCATTCTCCGCAACGCACACTTACATGTATACTTGGGCGGTCGTCGTTCACGAATTCAGCGTGCGCGACGCCAGTTTCTTGACCTTTACAGCGGGCTGTATGCAAGTCCTTACAGGCCTTGTCGCAGGCGCGCTGATGTACAAGACTCGTAGCTATAAGTGGCTGCTCGTGATTGGCGTCGCTGTTCGTCTGCTTGGCTATGGTGTCATGCTCCGACTACGAGGCGCGAACAATAGTGTCGAAGAGCTGTTTATCGTTCAGCTCATTCAAGGCTTCGGATCTGGCATCGTACTTGGGATCTTCCTGGTCGTGGCACAAATTGTGGTTCCTAGGAGCGAGCTTTCCCAATCAACAGCATTGGAACTGCTGTTCATATACATGGGCAACGCTTTGGGCTCGACAGCTGCTGGAGCGATTTACACAAACTCATTCGCGCCTCGCCTGAGGGACTACTTGCCGAACTCGAACGACGAGCTTGTCAATACTATCCTCAACACATTCACCGAAGAGCCATTCCCGAATGGTACTCTTGAAAGAACAGCAATCAATGCAGCTTACAGCGATGTCATGCGATATATGACGTACGCTGCTCTGGGAGCGAGCATCTTCGGAATAATCTTGGTCTGGTTCCTTCCCAATTTACAGCTGAGCGATAAGCACAATCTGGCTGGAGAGATGGAGCACATCAAGGCGGAGAGTTCCAAGAGAGCGGATGAGGGAATGCTGCGATGGTGGTGGCGAACGGGTCGATTGTGGTGATCAATTTGACTGGGAAATGTCGAGATTATATGCTCAATGCCTGGTATCGTAGCAAGTATAACAAGTCAATCGCCGGCTGAGCCGAAGATTATTGTTGATTGGATTGCCAACAACATTGCTTGTTACACGGAGACACTGGCGGGAGTCATAGGCTAGCGTGCTCCTTTCGTCAGCATCCTGAGTGCATTTTCGCGTAGCCAGCTTCACCAGAGCTGTGTGCGGGGCTGATAAAGTGTAGCGGACATCAACTCACTTCGACCTGATATTGACTAAAAGAGCCGACTTTTATGCCAAACCCATCCGCATTCTGTTATCTTCATTGATTGTGTCAGGCACTTCGCCATCAAACGCTCGCTGCGTTACAGTAACTTCCACCCCAAGAAACGCCTTAGTCCAACGCTGCCATGACAGAATTCATACCAGACGAGAGGCTTTTCACTCAACTGAAGGACAAGGTTGTCGTAATCACAGGTAAACTTGAACGGCGTCCATTCCATTCATATCACAAACTGACTGCAGCAGGCGGCGCAACCGGAATCGGAGCAGCAACAGTAAAACTCCTAGCCCACCATGGAGCCTCAATCGTCATGGGCGACTTAAATGTCGAAGCAGCCTCTCAACTTCTCGAAAACCTCACGGGAAGCCTCACATTCGTCAAAACCGACGTCAGCGACTACAACCAAATCTACGCTTTATGCGAACAAGCTTTCCAGTTGTATGGCAAAATGGATCATGCAATTTCATGCGCTGGAATTTTCGAGCAAGGGAATTGGTTCGATCCAAATCTTACAATCGAAAGCGTCAAAGAGCAAGGAAACACGAAAGTTTTGGATGTCAATGCGCTTGGTACGTTGAATTTTGCTCGAATTGCGAGTGTTTTTATGAGGGAAGGTGGGAGAGAGCCTGGAAGAAATAAGAGTTTGACGTTGTTGTCGAGTGTGAATGCTTTTAGGGATAGTCCGGGGTTGTATTTGTATCAGGTAAGTTCAGAAGTTATCTGTAGTCGGGAACTTCGCTGATATGAGGCTACAGATGTCTAAGCATGCCATTCAAGGCCTTCTTCGTTCTACACGCAAGACACTGCCCGAACGCGATGGCATCAGAGTCAATGCTGTCTGTCCGGGAGTCACGGATACGGCAATGACTGCTGGAATCATCGATGCTTTCAAGAATAACAATCTCTTTTGGCAAAGTCCGGGGAGTGTTGCAAAGATCATTCTGGGCCTTGTTACGAATGAGGCGGTTGTGGGCAAGGCTGTGTATGTTGAAGGCGGCGATGGCTGGGAGTTTGAGGATAGTCTTTATGCTGCACAGAACCACTGGCTTGGAGAAGAAGCCACGCGGAGGATGCGAGTCAATTCGGAGGCCGTCCAGAAGGTGAGTGTTGTCGGACGCCGAAGACCATTCCTGTAGCTAACTCCGCCTTACAGGGCATCTTGACTCCCAGGCAGTAGCATCACGCTTTGTTCATTGTGAGAAGCATACGAAAAGCCCGATGGCGATGCATGTAGATGCAGCGCCACCAAATGTGCCGTTGGCTATTCTCCTTAGTGTACGACCGTGACAGTTTTGCTTACCCCCAGCAAATGTTGTCAAGGTCCACTGCCTTCCTTATTAGGCATGCATTTCCGGATCGTGAGAAATTTTATTGGCGGGACTTGGCTTGACGCTAAGGGAAGACCTCTTCCGCCCTGGTTCAGACGCCGGCGGCGCAGGCTCATATGACTTGTGCTGGAGTTTGTTCAAAGTCTTTTGACCGCCACATTCTTCTGAGTAGGGCCTGTCGCTCCAAAGGGCGATTTTTGACTGTCCCATCCATTCCGACGTGTACTGATGATGGTTGGGCACGGCTCCGGGCCAAGGGAGAGAGAGCTAAGCTCGCAGCATGCCATAGTCATCAGCCTCTATATTGTCAATACTCATTTTTTGGCACACGTTTTGCCCGTTTAGCTCAGTGGTTAGAGCGTTCCACTCGTATGCCTTGGATGTATGCTTGTGATGGAAAGGCCAACTGTTCGACTCAGTTATCGGGCAGTGATCCTTTTGCCTGTGTGAGGCATGAGCCGTTCTTTTGGCCCATCAAGGCACGAATACGATTGGGAACAACGCTGGCAGCAAGAACAATGTGCTGCAGAAAGCCAATCTTACAAGGCATAGTTGATGCTGCTTAGCCTGGTCGCTCAATCTTTTGGTAAATTGTATCTCAACAATGTCTATGGCAGAAGCCCGACGTAGTGCGCCGAGACACTCATTTGTCCTCCTAGATGGGCAGACTAGGACAAGTAGTCGTTAGCGTGATTGGTAATGTCTCCGGTGAGTGTTCTAGTCTTCCACTTTGGATGGCTACGATCAAGGGACGGAGACTGTCATGGGTTGCCTGCACACCATGCGATACTGAGCTTTCCTGTGATCCTATCTGGAGAGTAGTCTGCAGCTATTGAGCAGTTCAACGAGGAATAGGCGTGAACAAAGGTAGCGGTTGAACACCAAACCAAGTACACAAACATACATTCAGCCGTGCTCTTCTTACCTGGCGCTCAAAGACTCAGCTCATGCTGATGATGTCGAACATTGCACGAGAGGAGCAAAAAGAAGGCAGACAGCAAAGCGACAAAAAGATGAGATGATCACCAGCGATGAAGCTGACCCCTGTTGATTGTTAGTTCCGGCTCAAACCTCAAAGGCACCTGCAAGACTCACGGATTGAACGGATGACCTTCTGGAGGTTCCAATAACTGGAATCAGACGCGCTACCGCTGCGCCACAGCTTCATTGTCGAGATGTAATGCCTCTGTGTGATCCACTGTGGGACCGAATGCCAAGACATTGGTGTTGCAATATGTCCGCTCAGCATGGTATCGTGGTGCGTGCATGATACTTGGCAGTGATCAGATGGGCGGACGAGTGATTTGGCATCTGTCAGATTTGCAAATGTGCGTTACATGGCGTGGGAGGTAGCGGAAGAAGAAAAAGTGCATGCCAAGACCACTGTCAGATGAATGGGGCATTCTCGAAGTTGATCTCGACGGGCGAGCGTGGCGTCAGGTACAGTTTGGTATCGGTAGGCCAGCAAGGAACACTCGCACGAACAGCACACGCCAAAAAATCTAGGCCAGGTTTGCAAGATTGTCATCGCCTTGCAGTGCAGAACCCACCGCAGTGTTACAGCAGGTCGTACGCGAGATCTGTCATAACTGTTCGGCATGGTGACTGCGAGATGGTTCTCGAGGATATTGGCACTTGGGTTGGCGAGTTCTGTTCGAGCCAAGGACGGAAGTCCGTAATGGCTGGGCCGATGGCTCCAGAGATGCTTGTGTCTGGCAAGACTTCGGCCGTGGGAGTTGTGGGAATGTCCAGATTCTTGTCACCACTCTCTGGCGCCTATGTTTGCCTCAGACGGCTGCCCAAGGAGGCATTGCTATCGCGTGCCCTTCTGCTCTCCCCGTCCCTTCGAGAGATGTGCCTCAACTGGCGCATTGTCTAAACTCCGGCGTCCTCATCGTCGACTCCCTCTTCCTCGGCACGTTGTCCTTCTAGTGGCGTTCATCCGCCGCTTTCGATGCTGAAACTCCTTCGCAGTGACTGCGGTGGTTGTTGTTGACCAAGTTGTGTTGTTGTGCTGCGGCGTTGGCCGGCCGGAAGAAGGATGTTGTTTCCGCGTCGCCAAGAACCACCCACCACTTCAGCTGTTGAAGGACTCAGACCTTTGCATCAACGAGCAGCGTTGGAACGTCATACGGCCATCTCCACAGAGCTTCGCTATCGTCCGCATCCTGCATGGTGCTTGCTTATCTCGGCCAAGCGAACGCCCGTCATCCGCACGCATGTTGTAGACAATCAGCCTAGCGCGACAACGGCCCAGCCCTTGCCGTCATGCATCACCAACGACATTCGTTCCAACCGTAAACTGCCGCCATTGTTTCACAGCATAGGCCTAAAAAGATATCTGAAAGGATGCAGTCGCTCATGTCCATCTCCATCGCGCTCTTGAGCGTATACACCGCCAAATTCGCATCCGGTCAACAACAGCCGATCGCCGAGCCGTATCTGACTATCAATGGCATTCCCTTCAGTACTCGAGCGCATTGGATGAGGAGGGCCAACCAGGCATTGGCAGATCTGGTCTCACCATGTCCCTTTGGTGCCTTCGGAACAGCGATTGTCAATCATACCACCGGCAATGGGCTTGGTGAGCTAGTTTGCATCGGAGCAAATTCGATTGGCTCGACAGGCAACCCGACGTTGCATGGTATAACGTGATACCTGACTGAGATTAGCAGCCAGCGTATTGCCTCTTTCTGCAGGAGAAATTGCCGCGATCAACAACTGCACCGCAGTCCTGACCGATCCCGAAGGACCTTACGACCTCAGCGCAAGCGAAGCACAACGGGCATTCGCCAGTCTGTCTCTCTACACGAACGCCGAAAGCTGCCCAATGTGTGCTTCCGCCATTCGCTGGGCTGGATTCAAGGAGTACATCTATGGCACCTCGATCGATACGCTGATCCAGAAAGGCTGGGGCCAGATCCGCATCGGCTCCATGGAGGTATTCGAGCAGTCATTCGATCTGGGTAGCTCGACTCGTCTTATAGGTGAAGTCCTCACGAATGAAACCGACCCATACTTCTCGTGGCAGTACGACCCGAATAGCGCATGCCCAGCAGGTTGCACGAGAAGCGAAGGCCAATGTGCGCGCACCGATCAGCCGTCGGCGGAAGCCAATCGTTGAGCTGGTTGAAATTTACGAGGCCGAGCAGTGATGGCTTGTATGCATTTCGGAGACGCGTGGCTCGAAAGGATTCTCAACCTTCACGATTGCGACCTCCGCTCGGAGGAGACAGCCCCGTCTCCCTTGCAGGATGCTGAGTGGGGAATAGTCGAGCTTCTGGGCGAAGTTTCTCGGAAATCGTGGCACTATGGACACTTTGTAGCACACTGCAAAGGACTACTCGGGACAGAATTCTTTGCGAAGTGCAGCGTGATCTTTCAGCGGAAGGACCTGAATGGCCCGCTCACGCTTCGTCGAACAGCACAGACGAGCACGCCGCAGAAAACGAGATCTTCATAAACACAACGTATTCAAACAGTCCATCCTCTCTGCATATCGTGACCAGCTGCACGCCGTTTGCGTGCCACAGTGACGCTTCCCTGTCCGTTCCATTTTGCAAGCCAGGGACCACAAGCCTCAATCCTACCAATTGCTTTGAGCACATGTTTGAGA
>JAASLG010000738.1:0-14605 GCA_013365235.1 Cercospora sesami
GGCGCTCTCAGATACCCTCAGATGCTCGACGGCACGCCAGTGGCATCCAAGTCCAGTCTTGAGAAGAGTGGCTCCAGATCGAGCGTGTTTGTGGAGCATATGATTGAAATGGAAGACACGGTGAGTGAGAACTATATCATGCTCTCGATTCCATCACTGATACTGTCTAGTCTGCTCGTCGAAGCCCAGTAAGCCAGGAGTCTCCAATCCTTGGCCGCCAGAACCCTCCAGAAGATCTCTCGAGAGATGTGCGGCGAAATCAGCATATTCTGGCTTGGAATCGGCCAGAGGGCGGCAACGATGCGCCGATGTCAGCAAATTTGACGCCTCGAACACCACCTTCAGCAAGGCTCAACGCGCCGAGAAGAAGTCCGGATGCTCAAGATTTGCCGCGGCAGAGAAGTTTTGAGATCAGTCCATTGAGAGACGAAAGCTCATCTCCAGCAAAAGATCCTGAGGTGTTGGAGACGCTGGGCAGCGGCGTTTACAGACCACTGTAGTGCCATTGCCGGGAGGTCGTGTGGTGTAGTATAATTTGCACAGCATAAGCATTTGTCGTAAAAGAATTTAATGAAAGCGTTCTTTGCTCCCAGCAGGAGGATAATAACCACCGCCAAACTCCAGGCTAGCATTTTCGAATTTGTCTTCGCGTGCCAGTTTCCACGGGCTGAGCCATCCGCTCTCGTATATCTTGACTTCAATGGTCGCGTTGAAGCTCTGCCCGAGATAATTCTCCCTGTGCCCCTCTGGAAATGGCGAAGTCAATGAGAAGAAAGTGTTCTTGGGTGCAAACGCTTTCACAGTCAGTTTCTGCCGAAAGCTCTGCACACTCAATTCGAAGGTCCTGTCATCCCAATTCTTCGTGTAAGTCATGAAAGGCCCTAGGCCAGGCAGGCGAACAGCAAACGGTGGTCTGAAGTCCAACTCCAGGTCTTTGCTGCGGTAGCCAAGTAGAAAGGCTTCCATTCCAAGGATTTGTCCTCCAGCACAGTTGAGTCCGCGGTCACCATCTCTAGCTTGAAGCCACATGTGCGCAGATGGAAAAGAATTTGCCCAATTCTTCTCGTCGTGAATCATGGCTCGTCCAGACTGATCTTGAGATGGGAGTTTGTGGTCGCTGATTTCCAACTTGAAATCACATTCGGAAGCCAGCGATTGCACATGCCAATGTAGAGGCAATGGCAAATTGACCAGCCAGCTTTCAGGAGTGTTGGCGTGCTTAGACCAAGAGGTACGAGAAAGAGTCTTTGCTTCGAACGTGAACTCTGAATGATGAATTTTGTACTCGGTGTGGTCCTCATACCATCGCACGTAGCCCAGTTCGGGTATGTCAATGATGAAGCCATTGTCTTCTGTGCTTGCCTTTTGCTTCATCTCGACCGAGAAGACCTCACGTTGGAAGTAAGAAGCAGCGTCATCTTTGGGCACGTAGGTGAATGAGACCATGTTTGGCTTCTGCTTAGCGCCCCTAACCTGGCAGCAGATCAGGGCTAGGTGCGCTCCTGATGGCAGGTCGAACTTGCTGTAGTATCCTTCGAATGAGGCATTCTTGTGCGGGCGGTGGTGTTCCATGGCTGCTACGGTGGCTTTCCGAAGGGTTTGATGCTCGCTCTACTGGTAGAGAAGAAGGTAGAACTGTGAGGCAGCAGTGTAGACAACATGTCTGATGTTATGTTCATTGCAGGCGCACAACGCAAGGCGTGGTGGTAATGAATGCGTCATTGACGCGCCAAGACCTTTGAGCAGACCGCTTGCGACAACACCTCTTACCATCTGTTTTCACGTCCCATTCACAACATACATGGAGGCCGCAAAGTGAACATATCCAAATTCGAGACGCAGTCGCCAGTACATACTCAATGGACCAATGCGATCAAAATCCGATCATGCTGTGCTTCCAGTCCACGATCCTCACAGGCAATGAGCTCTTCAGTCTACAAAGTCACCAGATCTAAACCCGCCTCCTCTTTCGGAGTCATCTGTTAATTCTGACCTCAGACTTTGCATCTCTTTCGCCTTCGAGTCCGCTGTAGCGTCCTCCTCAAAGCGCTCGAAGTCCAGCAGTGTAACTTCGCCATCTTGCCGACAAGGAAGTTGTGCCTGTTCACGTCACCGTGGAGGCCGAACTTGTGAAAATTCGCAAGTGCCACTTCACACGCCCTCAGGTGATCGAGAGAGGCGTGTTGGCGATCATTGAGTTTCTCTATAATGAAGCCCATGACACGCCCATGCTCGTGGAGGTATCCAAGAGAGCCGGGAGTGAGTCCTGAAGCGACCTGCTACTGTTCGTTGATCCGGTAGGCGCGGGTCTCTCGTCCGATACGTGGAATCTCCCATTCGAATCGTGCAGTCTTGGCAATCACTCTCACTTCCCGCCAGGAGCTATGTGACGCTGATGCGCTGGGAATTATCGTAGACGTTGGTAGCACAGCTTCGAAAGCTGCCGCGGTTAATTGAACGACTCTGTCCAGATCAAGCACGTCGATACAAATAGAGTGCCAGATATTTTGAACTGCGGCTAGATTTCGGTACGATAATGCGACATTCAGCTTGCTCGACCCTGGTTGACGAGAGATTTGCGCCACTTTCCAGCTGGGGTCAGAAAACGGTAGTGGTGGCAATGACTCGAGGGGAAATGAGAGAACATCTCGTTCGAAGGTGTTGGGTGCGACCTTCAGGTACTTGACATGCTTGTTGACCAGGAGACGATGTTCGCTTTCAATCTTCGTTTTCGACATCGACTCCCATGGAAAGCACGGAAGGAAGGTCTTGCTCTGATGATGTTTCCATGCGTTGCTTTGGCAAGCGAGCTGCATGTGTTCACCTTTATGTGTTGAAAGTGTTTTAGGATTAAGCGCTTTGGATACACTATTTTGAGAAGCGGGTCGAAGTGCTCCGATGTTCCGCCGACGTTGATTGGTTGTAGAACCAACGCGTTTGGTCGCGTCACTTCCTCCACTTTCGCGACGTCCAGGTCTGCGAGACATTCATCACAAGCAAGAGAAATTGGTCATTGTCGTCGACCGAAGGAAAAAAGGCATTTGCTACATCCATGTCGCCTGCTCGCGCCGATAACATTCTACGGGTTGCTGCCTACCACAGGACCGACTTCGATCTCGCAGTCGTCTGTTTTCCTGCTCGGGAGCATGCTGCCGTGATCGAATCCATATCGTCCATCTCTCGCGATCCCACAAGCTCACTGGGAGAACTCGATCGATTGCCACTCGAACTGATCAACACAATCTGCCTACAGCTCGATATGGAATCATTGTTCGCCTTCCGTCACGTCAACCTGCGAGCACGGCAGATAGTGACTTCGTTGCCAGAATACAAGCTTATCACGACGCACGCGCTCAATTGCCTCTGTGCCTTGCTACGAACAAAGTCAGCTTCGTGGGTTACATTACTTGACTTTCATCGGCTTCTATGCCAAGGGTCATGCTCGCTATGCGGAGCCGGTTACGGCGATCTAGTCCATCTTGTCAACTGGATTCGTTGCTGTTCGGCGTGTCTCCGGCGACGGTCTTTAGAGACCCGGACGATGCCAATTACAAGCGCCAAGCGGCTATTCGAGCTTTCCACCAAGTCACTGAACGGCCTTCGCAGCTTGAAAACTCTCCCGGGAACATATTCCATGGAAGAGATCGCGCGCAAGAATCGACTCAGCCTTGTCTCGGCTCAAGCAGCTCAATTGGCTTCGCAACGTGAGGGACGCAGAACAGTGCCGGCCCTAGAAACTCTTTTGAAACAGCCACACACAGATTTCATGGCTTGCTGCGCGCTACCGTACTACGATCCACAGTCCAAATCGGCTCAGATCGGTGTGTCTTGCGCTGGCTGCCAACTTGCAGTGGAAGCGAGCACTAGAAGCCATGGACTTGCTTTCAGCCTTCGTGACAAAGTCTACTCACGACAATCGTTTCTCGAGCACTTCCAGGAATGTGAGGAAGCTCAGCTGTTGTGGCAATCAAGTGATGCTGGAAAGAAGGAACCCGCGAACAGGCCATACGCCTGCAAAAGAGGAGGATACTTCAATCCAAGAGAATGAGTAGTCACTAGATACACGTTTCCGGTCATGGAACCTACCCGCCCGACGTGGCTGACAGCCAGTTAGGTTCTTCTGTTGCTTCCTACATCAGGTAACAACGCCACTATCAAGCATGTGTTGACTGTCGATCTGCCTCAGCCGGGATATATTTGATTGATTGTGGCACGCATATTTGCTGGTCGTATGGCATGCCTACGAGTTTGAGCCGGTTGACACAATTTAGAAGGCTGTCCTATGTGGTAATCGACGTCAGCGTTGGGGCTATTTGCAACCAGCTTGCGTACAGAATCGCTGATCAGCAAGCCAATTCGGGCACGACAAGAGTAGTACACAAGAGGCGTAAACCAAAGCGTTGTTCCGATGGCTTGCAGCAGGCCTTGTACACATACAGAACAGGATTGTTATCAATGATATCGATGATCATAGCTACTGCGTGTAATCCTGTACGAATCATTCGGTCCAGAATGCATAGCTTCCTGATGTCTGTACAGTGCTATCCACGCCTGGCGACGACGCCTTCATGTGGCTTGGCGAGCCCCTCTGGAACCCTGATACACCACCATATCTCGCGGCCCGAATTCTCATGGCCACTGGGCTGATGCAGATGGTAGAGGCAGAACTCTTCTACTCACGCCTCTACGATTCCTGTGGAGACTTGCCCCAGTCCGACTGGCAACGCAATGGCTTTGAGATTATTCGATGCAAGGAGAAGCGTGGACCGTGAACGGTACCTCAGCAGGATCATATCTGTACTCGAATGCTGGTTCGGAAGATCAGTGGCATTAAAACAGCACAGCGCACGGAGAAACGAAGGGTATGGGAAAATTATGCAACCAATAGCGTGAGCCCTTCTTTTATGCAACCTATATCCTTCTATCCTGGTTTTGCCTCATTTAATCCTCATTCTCTCTCATTCATCATCACTTATCCTCACTTATCCTCGCTTACTGCTATTCGTTACTACCCTTCTTGCCACCAAAAACTCTCTTCATCCACGATGGGCGTCTCTTGCGGGAAGGCGCGGCCTCACTTCCTCCGATAGTGTAGGCAGGAGCAGGGTTCTGAGCGCGTCTCGGTGCTGGCAACGCGGCGTACTCTTCTCTCGAAATGGAGAATCCGCGCTCTGCTGGCGCTGCCGGCAAGTAGGTTTCTGGGATCGATGGACGCGCGGAGAGTGGGAGGTTGCCGCCGGCGGAGACGAGACGTCTGTTGGTAAGGCTCGGACGGGATGGAGCTGATGTCTCTTCTGGTGTGCGCGGTGGAGAGTGCGCCGGAGGTGCTGGGGTGGTTCTTGCTGGCGATGGGAAGAGAGATAGCGGAGCTGGTGCGCTTCTTGCTGTCGATGGAAAGAGAGACAGAGGTGCTGGTGTGGTCCTCGGTGGCGGCGTGAAAGGCGCTGGTGTGGCTCTCACTGGCGGTGGAAAGAGATCAAGCGGTGCCGGTGTGGTACTCGCTGGCGGTGGGAGGTGAGCTGGAGGTGCTGGCGTGGTCCTCTCTCGTGGTGGATGGAATGGAGAAGCTGACGTCGCGAAGGTGGCCGGCTGATGCTCAGGAGGTGCTGGTGTAGTTCTCGCTGCCGGTTGATGGAATGGAGAAGATGAACTCGCCGGCTGAGACTCTGGAGGACTCGAACTGAAGGCTGGATAACGGCCGGAACCTCGCGAGAGGTAGAAATCCGTCGGGTAGACGTCCTTGAGTGGCTGGCGGCGGGGTGGCTGGTGCGCGCCTTGAGGATGGTGAAAGCGATGGCTGCCGGTCGTGTTGCCGCGCGGACGTGAATTGCCGCTCGCTGGAGGTGGTGGTGGCGCTGGAGATGAAGAAACTTCAGGAATGGGTGCTGGTGCTGATCTGGTCTTGCTTCTTCTCGTCTTGCACTCACACTCGTGGATCCCGTACTGACAAACGATACGACAGGCGCAGTCCGGTGGGCAGCAACATGTGTTCTCGTCGGCAGACGGGAGCGCTCGCTCTGGTGCTTGTTGCTGTTCGTGCGGACCTGTGTATGGAATGCCGAGCTCCTCGTGACTGGCTTGAATGATTTTTGGAAAGCAGTGGACTCGAAGATCTTCGTGGATCTCCTCTGGTCTCATGTGGGCGACGTCAAGCATTCCGAGGGTGTTGTTGAGTATCTTGGTCTTCTCCTGAATCGAGTATCGCTCCCAAACTTCGACGAAGGCCTGCTGAAAGGTGTAGTCGAGGTCAGCCTTGCGGAAAGTCTGCGCGTGCTCGTGGATTCTGACTGCAACTTCGAGAGGGCCAACAAAACGCGGATCCGTGATCTGTGCCCAAGTATCTCTCAGCAGGGCTTGCATATCGGCGACAGTGAATGGGGCGTCGCTCTCGTGGCTCGTGCTTCCGTGATTGTGCATGAGCTTGCTGCTCGGCGCCTCGAGCGTTTCGTCGTGCATGGAGCGGACGTCGGCGATGGTGGCGCACCAGACGCCCTCCCAGTGAGGGAAGCTCAACACTTGTTGTGTATTGAGGTCTTCGAGCCTCAAGAGGCGCCCAGCGGCGGGCGCGCGCCCGTGTGTGACGGACACAAAGTGCAGAAGTGGGTCGCCCTCGTCGAAGGCCTGATATGTCAGTTTCTGCGGTCAGTTGAGGAAATGGAGGGGATACTTACGACGCCGTGGTGGCTCGCAATGAGCTGCTTGTGCCGAACGATGGTGACGGCGAGGTTGCGAAGGCTCTCTTGTATCGCCTCTTCTGGGAAGACGATCTCCCCATCTCTCAAAAAGATCCACGCCCTTGGCGGGGAGGTTGCCTCCCCCAAGCCCGCCATCTCTGCTCTGCCGCGCCGCCGCGAACGAAAGAAAGTTTCTTGCTTACCTGTGTTGGGTGCGAATGGGTCTAAAATTCGGAGCCAGAAAGTGATTGGCATGAACGTTAAGGAAGTGGGGGCAAACAGCACTTAAGTAACGGCCAGACAATGCTAGTGAGGTTTGGCCAGGTGAGGTCTGAAGCTCTTGCAACAGCCAATAGAAATACAGGTGAAGTTTCTATTGTCGTTCGATCGATTCACTCACAGTCAACGGTGCCAAGCGCAGCGGATGTGAATGATCACTGTGAATAGATCAATCCAGTCGCTGAGGGATTTGTCGCCGCTAACAAGAATGTTTCATTTTCACCCAGGGTTGCTCTGAGCGATTAGTGTTGTGCCAGTCCGCTGAGACTGATACACGACGGCTTGAATGAGAGGGCGTTCGGAAAATGATGTGCTGTGCTTGTGAGAGATTCTATCGTCAGTGACAAGTGAAGCCTATGCAGCTGTCAGTTCTGCGCCAGAGATGAATGCTGTACCTTCATGCTATACTATCTGAGCGTATCTGTTTGTTCTGCATTGGTGGAGTCATGGTAAGTAGCAAGCCACGCTCCGTGCTCTCGAGCAGTTCAGTGCGGGACGATGGAGCATGACATTGAAGTTGCGCCTGTCAACGAAGCGAATGATCATCAAGCCAGCCACACTCTTCATAGCTAGTATGATCACATCGCCACCTCTTCGACCTCCGGAGCGCGACCAGATCTTCTTGTCCAGCTGTGCGGCTCGAATGCTCTGGCATCTCTATTATCTGAAAGAATATAAGGACAATGGCTAGACCCAGGGATCGCAGTTCTCCGCCTGAATCAAAGAGAGCGAGCTCAATGCTGAAGCGAAACTCCATTTTCAGTAGGCATTCGATGCCATCTTTTCGAGGCACGATGGAAATTTTGTCCTCTTCGACAGGGCGAGCAGAACTTCGTCTACACTGCGCCCTCCATATTCGATATGAGCACCGTGTCAATCGCTCGAGCTTCCTGTCAGGCTAGTAGAAGGCTCGTTCGCCCGAATAGGCGCTCTTGTTCGTTCAAGTGGAGAGATGTCCTCTGCGCCGGCAATGAACCAGGAGGGAGGTACTTGATGCCTGCAGATGAACAAAGATGATGACCAGACCACTCTGCGAGTAGGATCCTCCTATGAGGTTCAATGCAGCTTTGCTTCGACAAGGATTCCCTTCTTTGATCCCGAGCATGATGGGCTTCGTCCGAGCAAGAAAGAGCGAGGCCGATGCGTGAGGTGTGATGCTGGTAGCGGCAGGCCCGAAGCGGAATAGCGCGCCAAGTCTTTCCCATCTCGAGGCAGTCAAGTTGACTTCTCCTTCCTGTTGAGTCGTTGACTAACTTCATGTACATCCTGACATGTCAAAGAGCAACGCGCCCGTCGTGCGGATAGCCTCTGTGCCCGATCGTATCGATCACCAATACATTTGATAACTCAAAATGCTGCAGCACGACCTGTCTTCAAGCATTTCCTCGGCATCGCAATGCCGAGTGGTTGGGATGCGTCGATAGATCAGGAAGTCTTTCTTGTAGACAACGCTCTCCGGATAGATCGACACCGTCGAAGCGGTTTCTGGGAAGCGCGGGCACAGTAACCTTGGTAGACATTGATCAGTGCCTGGACATTACTAACGAGGTCATCCCCAGCGCAGGCATGCCCGGACGAACCTAGTCTCGCCAGCTATTTGTCCATTCCCACTCTCTCATGTATAATATGCAGGAGATCAGACGGACTGACCGCAGGAGCCCCGAAACGTCTGAAAGGTTGCGACAATGCTACAACTTCGTTGCCTGGCCTCGCTGGCCACGCTCTGCCTCGCTCAATTCCCTGCAGAACCAACGGACATTACGGTCGTCAATGCTCGTTCTGGCAATGCATCGATCAGCTACAAAGAGACCACCATCTGCGAGACAACTTCCGGCGTGAAGGGCTATGCGGGCTACGTCCATCTGCCTCCCAATACTCTCCAGGACTTGTACTTTGACCAATCGTATCCCATCAATACATTCTTCTGGTACTTTGAAAGCCGGAAGGATCCTGCAAACGCACCTTTGGTGATATGGATCAACGGAGGGCGTCAGTATCCCGCAGTAGATCGCATACATCGCTGACTGCGAACGACAGCTGGCTCCTCTTCTATGCTTGGTTTGCTCGCCGAGAACGGTCCATGTGTGGTCAATTCCGATTCCAACTCCACCACGCTCAATCCATGGTCATGGAACAATCATGCCAACATGATCTATCTCGATCAACCCGTGAGTGCTGGCTTTTCCTACAACACTCTTCAAAATGTTACGGTAGACCTTATATCTGGCAACGCGACCGGATTGAACGCTACCGATCCGATCCCCCCACAGAACTCGACCCTACTTGTCGGCACCCGGTCCAGTAGCGACAATGCTACCACGTCGTTTGGTTCAACGGCAGCGGCGGCCGCCGCGTGGCATTTCCTCCAGACATGGACGCAAGAATTTCCCCACTACAAACCAAAGAACAAGCGCATCAATCTAGCAGCGGAAAGCTATGGTGGTCGTTATGGCCCTGAATTCTTCTCATTATTCGAACGACAGAACGAACGCATTCGAAATGGGACTTTCGAGTCCGCGGGAGCGGATCAGATCCTTGAGCTGGACACTTTGATCCTCGTAAGCGGATGCGTGGATCCCATCATGTACTACTCCTATCCGGACTTAGTTTGGAACAACACGTATGGCTTACAGCTAGTGAACGAGACCACTCGCAACGAAATGCTCGACAACTTGTACAAAAAGAATGGATGTCTCGAGAAATACTGGAAATGCGGCAACGCCTCACAGCTCTACGACCCAGAGGGCAGAGGAATGAATTCCACCGTAAATCGACTTTGTCATGATGCTATGGATTTCTGCGACAAGGTCAGTATAACGCTCCTTTGCGATCCGTACAGTCACCAACGATCCCTAGAAAGTCCAACAAATCTACCTTGGCGCCTCCGGCCGTGATTTCTACGACATTACAGCATTTGATCCTATATCAAATCTCTCTCCATTCTTCACAGGCTATCTCCAACAACCACACGTCACTCAAGAACTCGGTGTGCCATTGAACTGGACCAGACATTCTGAAGCCGTCAGCAGCGCTTTCCGCACACTGGGAGATTTCCGCCCAGGGTCCCTGAACAAATTAGCATATCTCCTCGACCGCGGTATCAATGTGCATCTCTTGCATGGTGATAGAGACTACGTCTGTGTAAGCAACCCTTGTTTTGTCTCCCTCCCTCTCTCTCCACACGATAGGGATACAAGACGAAAACTAATGTGCTACCCCTCTTCGCGATAACAGAACTGGCTCGCGGGAGAGACGTTCTCTCTCAACATCCCCTCCTCCTTCAACGACTCATTCCATTCAGCTGGTTACACTCCCATCCACACCAACGCAAACCACATCGGCGGTCAGGTTCGACAATCCGGGAACTTTTCTTTTTCGCACGTCTACAACGCCAGCCACGGAATTTCAGCTGACCAACCGGAAACTGCGTATCGCATTTTTGTACGCGCGATTCAGCATCGGGATATTGCGACGGGTAAGGTCAAAGTCTCGGATCATTATAGGACGGAGGGGAGGCAGAGTATTCGGAATCTGAGAAGAGATGTGCCGGTGCAGGGGTTACAGATTTGTTACACGTTGGATGCGGGGGATAGCTGTACGGATGAGCAGTTGTATGCACTTGGGAATGGCACTGCGGTGATCAAGGATTGGATCTTGGTCGATAAGAACTCGACGGAGCTGTATCCGGAGATTGTTGGTGGTGTATGATGTTGGATGGCATTTCTTTTCTTTTTATCGTCGTCAAAAGTAGGCATGATTTTCAGCTATTTCCTGATGATGCTGCAGCTACTTCGTGCCTCTCTTCCCATTTTCCACTATTTCATCATAATCTAGTTACCCATCCTGTTCGCTCCAGTCGCCAACGTCGCACTCGCAGGCACAACACCGGGCCTCTCAACCGCCGCCCAAATCGCCGCAGCACTAGCCACAAAACTCACAACCGCGCGTCCAAAGTTCACAGAAGCCCACGTATCAACCAATCCATGCACAGATTCCTCCCTCTTCACACCTGGTGCCTCCTCAGCCTTGAGCGTGCGAGCCTTCTCTTCAAGCTTCTGATTGACAGGCTCCCCGAGAATGTAAGTGTATGGAATGAGAGCTAGCAGCAAAGAAGAGGCTGTAGTGTAGAGGATTGCGGGTTTGGTCCAGGTTTGGTCGCGGTAGGCGAGGTAGGCGAAGGTTCCGCTGGAGAAGAGGCTGATTATGGGGGCGAGGAGTTTGTCGCGGGTGAAGAGGGTTTGCCATTGTTTGGCTAGGAGGGGGGCGGGAGCTTGGAGGAGAGCTGGGGCAGCGTTGTAGGATGCTGCAAAGGTTTTGCCTTGAAAGAAGTGTTAGTAGGGGAGTGGGGAACGTATCGAGGACGAATTCGTACCAGCGAGGAAGGCTGAGGCTGTGAGGCCTAGGACTTGGGCTGTTCGGAGGCCTGTGCCTAGTTCGTCGGTATAGAATGGACGGCCGGACATGGTGACAGTTCTTGTTCGTCTGCTGTTGGTGTGGGATGGAAGAAGTTGAGAGGATTCTTGAGTGTGATTGAGGAGAAAGAGCTCTCTTGATGCTGAGCAACGTAAGTCTTACCGTGATTGTGGTACCTTGCGGCAAGGCAGTGTCACATGAAAGCGAGTGACATCAGGATGAACGACGAACAGCGCAGCTTCCGCAAAACCTGCTTGTGAGACGATTGCATTGGAGTGCAACTTGGCAGCGCCTGGTCTCTCTACATGAAGTGAGGTGCACTTGATGAACTTCGATGCACAATAGGCTCGTCGTTTCGGAGCAAGCCATTGTGATGGCAGTGTGATCCAGCATAGAGTTCTCGAGTCACCTTCTCGCCTTGCATGGTTGTGCTGGGAACACGTCCCCTGCCAGTCCACCCCATTCGGTCAATCGCAAACCACTAAAGCCACATTGAGCTGCAGTAGATACACACCAGCGCATGAAGTAAAGACGGTGTCTCTTCCCCTATAACGAATTCGTCGCAGTGCATTTTGGAGCGCACGTGAAGCACTGAAGCTGCGGCGGTGGTTGGAGAGCTCACGTCATCAGCGTCGGAGCTTTGCGTTGCCTGGCGACCAGCCATCTGTTTATTTGTGGTCCCTGAGCCCGACACGACGGCGCCAATACTCTGCTGCATCGCATGCTCCAACGTGGCAGCAGTCGGTGAGGGATGGCACGTCCGTCGCGACTCTAGCTGCAGCGCATTGCAGAAATGCGAGTAGATTGGGCCTATCGCGAGTGCAGCGAGAGTATTTGGCGCGTAGAATTGATCAAATGGTGCGCGTGAAGCGTGCCGATACGCTGTTCATTCGCTGGTCGGGGACATGGGTCGCTGCACACCAACAAGGAGGTGCAAGAGGACAAGGACCTCGCCACCATAATATCCCACTGTGCCTTGCTCGTCGTGCTGAAACTGCTGCGAATCCTCCTCCCCGTGAAGAGCAGCTCCCCGTGTTCGGGACGAGCGCAGCAGCAGCAGGATCGTGTGTGACGTCCGTGCTTTGCCTTCCAGCGTGAAGAAACTCGTTCGACCAGGGAACATCCTTTTCACAAACACACGCCAGAACCTCCAACGAACACCTTTCTGCAGCGGCCCGCACACCTCGAAACACCACTCGCTGCCCGTTCCTCCGAGCTGGCTACTGGAGACACGTCGAACATTTTCTGCGCTTCGCGTTCGTGGGCGGCATTCGGGAGTTTTGCTTGACGAGCGGTTCACCAGCAGCAGCGTCATCCATGAGACTGTGACCGCAGCGTCGAACGACACGGACTCGAAACAAGCCGTGACTCGCAACGACTGTCGGCGACAAGAGCGAACAACTACGAATGGCAGTATCCAGGCGGCTACGGAGAGCGTTTGTCAACGACGCCAACCACCGGTAGCATTCTGACGGTGCCCGTCAAACGGTCAAGGGTACCCAGTGTAAATAACGAACAATGGACGAACCACCTCCACCACCGCCGCCACCGCATGGCTCCAATCCCCGGCCACCGGGAGGAGGTCTGCCTGATGGCAACTACGACATCTTCATCATCCCACCACACTCGGCCGGCTCGGGCTTTCTATATCTACCTTCGATGCAACCCCATCGAAACAGCTTCCTCGCTGGTGTCGCATGTACTTTACTAGCCGTCGGCCTCTACACACTGGTGACCCCGGTCATCAAGCAGTGGCTGAACCTGGTAGCAGCAGGCGGCGCGGGCGTGGGGATGACAGTGCTCGTCATCAGCGTCGGCGTGATCGCATGGGCACTGGGCAAGACACAAGGAGAGCACAATGCGTCGAAGTCGGAAAATGGTGGAAGCGCTGGTGAAAACGGCCCACGCCAGCGCTCAAAGTACACGGGGCCACCGCCAAATAGTTGGCAGAAAGCTCCTCCTCCTCCGCCACCACCAGAGCCAGAATACCAGGCTCCACCTCCTCCACCACCTGAACCAGAGTCTCAGGCGCCTCCTCCGCCTCCTCCAGAGCCAGAACCTCAACCTAAATCAACACCCAAAGCGAATGATATGAAGACTGCGTGGGAGAAAGCCAGAGAGGAGACTCGCAAGCGAGAGGAGCAACGGCGGCGAGAAGAGGAGCTCAAAAAGAAGCGAGAAGAAGCACAAAAGATGAGGGAGGAAGCAGAGAAAGCTGCAAGGGCGAAGGCTGAGAAGGAGAAATGGGAGCAATCGCGTGCCAGAGAGAAGGAGGCCCGAGAGCGCGAAGCTCGAGAACGTATCGCACGTGAACGAGAGGCACGAGCAAAAGAACAGCGAGAGAAGGAGCAAGCCCAGTCAAAGGAGCAGAGGGAAAAAGAGCAGAGGGAACGCGAGGCGCGAGAGCTGGCCGAGAAGAAGAAGGCGGACTGGGAGAGGACCAGACAGGCTGAGAAAGAGAAGATCGAACGTATTCGACAAGCATCAGCAGCTGCACCAGCTGCAAGCGTCCGGTCGACTCCCACCAAAGCGCCTGTCTCGCCTTCGAAATACGAACGGCCAACAGCCAAATCGCATGCTGGGACGGACACAGCATACTCATATCGTCCCTACGACAAACCCAAATCCACGGCCTTCACATCCTCTGCCTCATCTATCTCCGGCCTAAGCGCAAGCAGCTACGCCGAAAGCGTTAGCACCGCTCGGACGACGCCTCCCCCTTCGATGCGAGGGCCCTACTCCACCCCCGACGAAAACAAAATCCAAATCAAAGCCGTCTACCTCTTCAGCGACAAATCCCCTTCGCGGCCCATATCCCAACTCATCGCGAACGAAGGTCCCGTAACCGACGGCCTCGTCCTAAGCATCAACACCGAACTCTTCCAAATCGACGACGATATCCGAAAAGTCGGACAACGGGAATGGGATGTTAAAGCTTGGACTCTCAAGTGTGTTGAGGATGGAATGGCGAGATTACCGAATGGGAATGGGGCATTACATGTCTTGAGGGCGACGACGAGGGATACGGATAATAAACGGTATACGTTTGTGTTGGATGAGAAGGAGGCTTGGAAGGTTGCGGTGGGGATTTCGAGACTCAAGAAGGGTAGTCAGGTCAGGCATTTGAGTACGAATGGGTTGAAGGATGCGGAGGTGAAGGGACTGCTAGCCAACTTGGGGTGGTTGTGATGATCGATTTTCGTCGCTTCGCATTCTCAGGGGACTGGTGACGAGGATGG
>JAASLG010000739.1:0-14440 GCA_013365235.1 Cercospora sesami
GCACTGTGAGCAGACACGCGAGTCAATTTTGGGCTATTGCTGATCAGTTTACAGGTCCGGAATGCAGCCTGTCGTAGCTTGTTCACCGCGACACTTTGCGCGCATGAAGTCGCTTGGAGCGGTCACATGCTTCGATTACCATATCCCGACAGTGGCAGACGACGTCCGCGAGTTCACCAGTGATGGCCTCACAGAAGCTCTCGACTGCATCACAGATAGCGCGAGCATGAACATATGCTACAATGCGCTTGGCAGCCAGGGCGGACGATACGTGGGACTTGATCAATTCCCAATACGCTCTCATACGCGCCGCGACGTCCGTCCAGAGTGGATCGTGGCATGGACTGTGAGTGGAGAAGCCATTCAATGGAAACGGCCGTATGCACGAGCGCCGCGGCCGAAGCACAAGATCTTCGGGCAGACGTGGAATCCGGTGGCTCAGAAGCTGCTGGACTCCGGGGTACTCCAGACGCATCCCATCGACCTACGAAGCGGAGGGCTAGCTGCTGTCCCGGAAGGTGTCGATGCGTTGCGCAAAGGGCTAACGGAAGGCAAGAAACTGGTGTTCTCCATCGTCTAGAAATCGGTTGATAGCAGGCTCGTGTCGAGCAGGCTCGCGTGTGCTCGCTTTAGTTGAATCCCCCTGTCGGTACAGCCGTATCCTGTAAAGCTGAGTGAACGGCGTCGAGTAATACTCTCGAGACCATTCGTGCTCTCGGCGGTGGAAGTGCATCCGAGCACAAATGTGCTAGGAGCATGCAGCGGGGCCATCTGGCGTGGTGCAATCGGTCAGAGGAGCCAGTGAGCGCCCTATCGTGCATTCCAAGGGCGTCTGTTGGACGTAATGGATTCCTCGAGCCATGTGTCGCGTGAATCTGCCGGCCGGGGGTGGCACGAAGAGGTGAGGTTCGTGTCCCAGAGAAAAGCCAGCGATAGCGATAGTAGTTACTGTGGGGAACGTCCGAGGGTCCGAGCGCCGACGCTCCGATCAAGACGCGTGGGCGTCATTCCGTTTCTCCCTCAAACCACCACACGCCCTCCGTCCATCACTCCCAACCGCAAGCATTGCATCTTAGCGCGATGCTGTATTCAGTATTCCGCACAACGACGCCGTCTTAGTTGCGCTACAGTACGAGCTGCCGACCCGATGGACGCTCAGTCACAGCACTACCGGCCTCACGCCCCAGAGACGGCCGCTGTGCCCTTGGCGTCCGCGAGGACATACCGCAGCGTGTCCGGCACTTGTGTCAGCTGGCCTCAAATACACCTCCAGTTGTCTAATCATTGGCTCCGAGGCCGAGCATGGCCCATCATCTCGGTGATGCCGACGCGGCGAGACCATGAAGATTTGTGCTGCAGCCGATAACACTGGCGTAGCACATTGACCCGGACCCCAGACATGCATTACGCTGCCGATTACAAGCCCATGTCGATGGTGTCGCGTGCGTGCATGTGTCGTAGCATTACGCGCTAGAAGACTGTAGATCTCCGCTGGTGCTTCCAGATGGCAGCGGCCTGAACACGGTGTGTACGAACCCTCCTACGTGCCGATGAAATGCCCTGTTGTGGCTTCGTCTAGCAAATTAGCGACAATGCAAGGCTATCTTATGCCCTGGCAGCCATGCATGCTCAATGCGCATAGAGCAAAGGCGACAGGTGGGAGCTGAACAACAAGTGATTATCCTATCACGTTCGGTGCAATACTTACCACCCACGAACCTTGCTTGCTTCTCTCGCAACAGTAACGACTCGCCTCATACTTTTGAACGACAGCCACTTGGACAGGACTTAGAATCTAAACATGCCAGAGCCTATTGCGGTCGTGGGCTCGTCCTGCCGATTTCCTGGGGGTGCTTCGTCTCCTTCGAAATTATGGCAACTTCTCAAGAGTCCACGCGATGTCCTGTCCAGCATTCCCAAAGACCGCCTGGGGCTTGGCGCATTCTATCACGAAGACGGGGAACGCCATGGTTCGACAAACGTCGTTGCTAAGGCATATCTACTGCAAGAAGATCCCAGACTCTTCGATGGCCCTTTCTTCAACATCAATCCTATGGAGGCAGACGCAATGGACCCACAGCAACGACTTCTACTTGAAAGCGTCTACGAATGCATCGAAAGTGCTGGATATCCACTCGACAAGATGCGAGGCAGTGCGACATCAGTATATGTGGGCTGCATGACCAATGATTATAGCGATATCCAGGGGCGAGATCTAGAGATTATCAACCGCTACCATGGAACTGGCTCTACGAGAAGCATTTTGTCGAATCGTATCTCCTACGTGTTTGACCTTCGAGGCCCGTCTGTGACCATGGACACAGCATGCTCATCGTCCCTTGCTGCTCTGCATTTCGCCGTGCAGTCATTACGCAACGGCGAGTCGACAAGCTCGATAGTCGGAGGCGTAAATTTGATTTTCGACAGCACATCCTACATATCCGAATCAAAGCTCCACATGCTATCGCCCACGTCGCGCAGTTCAATGTGGGACGATTCAGCTGACGGTTATGCTCGAGGCGAGGGAGTTTCAGCACTGATGCTCAAAACGCTATCCCAGGCTTTAGCGGATGGCGACCACATCGAGTGCATCATCCGAGAAACTGGTATGAACTCGGATGGCAGAACCACAGGGATGACAATGCCTAGTGGTGATGCGCAGGCCACGCTGATCCGCGACACATACGCTCGTGCCGGGCTCGATCTAAACGTCAAGAGCGATCGACCGCAATACTTCGAAGCACACGGGACCGGAACCATGGCCGGCGATCCTCAAGAAGCTCGCGGCATTTACAGTGCATTCTTTGGCCATAATTCGGATGACAGCGCAGAGGAGGAAAGTGAGACCAAACTCTTCTGTGGATCAATCAAAACAGTGATCGGGCATTTGGAGGGCTGTGCCGGTCTTGCTGGTTTACTGAAAGCGTCGCTGGCGATTCAAAACGGTGTAATACCACCGAATTTACTCTTCCAGCGTCTGAATCCGGACATAAAGCCTTTCTACCACCGTCTTCAGGTTCTAACAGAAGCACTCCCGTGGCCGCCTGGGACTTCGCCACGGCGTGCAAGCGTGAACAGTTTTGGCTTCGGAGGGACTAATTGTCACGCAATCATAGAACAATATATTCCCCCTCCTGAGCCTGCAAAGGCAGCTGAGCAGATCTCCATCGTTGACGACTTCTTTGCTGGGCCTCTACTTTTGTCGGCGTACATCGAAAGCGCGCTTGCGGCTAGCGTTGAGTCTTTAGCGGATCTGCTCGAAGAAGACGGCAGCGATCTCAGCGTGCAAGATCTTTCTTTCTTTACGCAGACGCGGCGGAGCACGTTCCCACAACGTATCTACTTCCCTGGAGGGTCTCGAGCTGGCCTCATTGAGGCCTTGCGGGCTTCCGGCTCCACAGCACCGTCTGAGCTTGGAGTGCGAGCCCCTGTGAAACTCAAGTGGCACACGCCTGGAGTACTTGGCGTGTTTACCGGGCAAGGCGCGCAGTGGGCCACCATGGGCCGCGATATGGTGAACCGCTGTCACTTGTTCCGGCAAAGCATTGACTCTTGCGAAGCTGCTCTTCAGTCACTACCGGATGGGCCAGCGTGGTCACTGAAAGAGGAGCTCCTTCAAGAGCAATCGAAATCCCGACTACACGAAGCAGCACTTTCCCAGCCGCTGTGTACAGCCATTCAAATTGCTTTGGTCGATACACTAAAAGCTTCAGGAGTTACCTTCCGTGGCGTTGTCGGGCATTCTTCTGGTGAGATTGCGGCGACATATGCTGCTGGTCTACTTTCTGCTGAAGATGCCATGCGAGTCGCGTACTATCGCGGTCTGCATGCTCACTTGGCTCAAGGAAAGAACGGGCAGCGAGGAGCCATGTTGGCTGTCGGTCTGGGCATCGATGATGCAGAAGCTTTCTGCAAGCCCTTCGAAGGCCGGCTGAGCGTGGCAGCCAGTAATTCTCCTACGTCTACTACCTTGTCCGGTGACGAGGATGTCGTGCAGTCTGCCAAGGCCACGCTGGACGAGAAGGGCACATTTGCAAGACTGCTCAAGGTCGACACAGCCTACCACTCTAGCCACATGTTGCCTTGTGCCAAACCTTATCTGGACTCACTGAAGGCGTGCAATATAAAAGTGCTACCTCAGAACGAGGAATGCATTTGGATCTCGTCGGTCCACGGTCATGCTGAGATTCTGGACGACCCGGAGGATCTTGATGTGCTAGCCGATCAGTACTGGGTTGACAACATGTGCCAGCCAGTATTGTTCTCTGAAGCCATAGAATGCTCACTCTGGCGTGCTGGACCCTTCGATCTTGCCATCGAAGTGGGCGCTCATCCAGCACTAAAAGGACCCGCTACCCAGACGATCACTGCAATATTGGGCGCAAATGCGGCTTTGCCGTATACTGCAACGCTGCAAAGAGGTCAACCTGATGTGCAAGCTTTCTCCGCTTCGCTCGGATCGCTTTGGACAACGCTTGGTACCTGGATAGACTTCAACGGATGGAGAAGGGCGTTTCTCGGACCGGAGTCGGCACCCGTGGCCGCAGTGCCTAAGGGACTTCCTGGCTACAAGTGGACTCATGATCAAGTATTCTGGAAAGAGAGCAGAATTTCTGCTAGATATCGTCTCGCGGAACGGCCGCCGCATGAGCTGCTGGGCAGACGCGCTCCTGACGATTCAGACAACGAGATGCGCTGGCGCAATATTCTGAAGGTCAGTGAACTCCCTTGGACTCGAGGCCACGTTTTTCAAAAAGCGATCTTGTTCCCTACCACGAGTTACATTGCGCTAGCGATCGAGGCTGCCGCAGAAATCGCTGGACTGGATCGGATCAAGCTTATTGAGATTCGCGATCTGGTCATCCCACGCGCTTTGGTACTAGAAGACAACCATGCTGGGGTTGAGACCGTCTTCTCTATTCGTAGGCAGCCCGTCTCGGACGCCCAATTCATCGAAGCGGAATTCGCTTGCCACTCTAGCGTGAACGGCGGTGCCCTCGAAAAGAACTGCGGTGGACGCGTCATTATTGAATTGTTCCCATATGACGAGAATTCAGACAGCGAAGAAGTGTCAGTACTGCCAACACGATGTTCTCCACGCTCCGGCACGACATCAATAGAGGGTGAAGCGTACTACCAGGCTATTCTGAACACTACAGGACTGGACTACACAGGACTCTTCCGAGGCATGAAGCACATCCGCCGCTCAATGGGCTTCTCTAGTGCCATGGCGTCCTGGCCTGTCGAAGAAGTGGGGAATCGTTATCTTGTTCATCCGGGCTTGTTAGATGTCGCATTGCAGGCCATATTGGCGGCGTTTGTCAACCCTACCCGAATTCCAATCCGAGGATCACTGTTGCCTTCTGCATTGGCTCGTCTGGTGTTTGATCCGCATACGAGTGCTATCACTGAAGACGGCCGAGAAGTAGTCTTCGAATCAGACTGTTTCTTGACCACGAACACAGTCCGTTCTGTAGAGGGCGATATTCACGTGTTCGGGCCATCAGGAAAATGCATGATGCAAGTCGAGGGCTTCAGAATGGACAATTGGACCGAACCAAGCGCCAAAGAAGATCGTCCTGTATTCTCTCGTCTAGAGTACAAACCGGACCTCTTCTATGCGAACGGCAACGATCTTGCTGAACTCCATCCCGATGACGCTGAGCTCAGGCTAATTGAGGCCGTGAACAGAGCGTCCTTTTACTACCTTCGTGCGTTCTTTTCGACCGTCACCGACGCGCAGATGGCAGAATGGACATGGCACCGACAGGCTTTCTGCAAGGCCGCAATGCAGGTGCTGAAGCTCACGGCGGACGGCAAGCACCCAGTGGCGCAGGAATCATGGCTGAATGATACCGCAGCGCTTATGGAGGAGTACAAGCAAACACCAGCTCTCCAGAACCAACCAGACATGAAAGCCATCCATGTCGCAGGCGAGCACCTCGCACAAGTCATGGCTGGCGAGGAGCGTGCACTCGAAATCTATCTTCGGGAGGGCGTCTGGGCTCCTCTTTACTCACACGGCCGATACCAGGTTCGACTTAATAAGACCATAGCGGACCTGGTGCGTAGCTTTGCTCATCGATACCCTCGTGCAAACTTCTTGGAAGTCGGTGCGGGTAGTGCTGGTACTACTGTAGGAATTCTGGACCAGCTTGGAGATGCTCTTGGTCAATACACTTTCACAGACATATCCGCCGGCTTCTTCGAAAAGGCTAGGGAGCGACTGGCACAGACTGAGGCCTCTGCTGCGGATCGAATTGTCTACAAAGTTCTTGATCTCGAACGCGATCCTCAGGAGCAAGGGTTCGAGCCAGAGTCTCAAGATGTGATCATCGCAGCGAATGTCTTGCACGCGACGGCAGATCTGAAGAAGTCCGTGGAAAGTGTTCGTCGCCTTTTGAAGCCAGGAGGGTACTTGTTTATGCTTGAGGTGACAGGCGAGTATCTCGAAGGCTTGCTCCTCATGGGCCCACTTGAGGGTTGGTGGCTTGGGAACCGTGAAGGTAAAGCTAGTCAACCTGGTTTAACACTCTCGGGCTGGGACGATCTTTTGCGTGAGACGGGCTTCACTGGAGTCGACAAACACCAGAGCGATATACCCGATTCTGCTACACATGCCGTCTCCGTTGTCGTGTCACAAGCTACGGACACACGCATTGAGATGCTTCGAGAACCACTCGAGTATTTGGATGAGCTACCTGTCAGTGATCAAGTGCTGATCATAGGCGGAGAGTCACTGGCAATGTCGAAGACCATTCGAAGCATCTCTCAGCAGGTCTCGCGTTTCGCTGGACGTGTTCAGGTCGTTCAAAGCGTTGACAAGATTGATCCTGATGTCCACACTTCAGCTCCTACGGCAGTCATTGCGCTGTGCGAGCTGGAACGACCATTCTTTGCCGATCCAGTCTCCGAGTCTCGTTTGAAGAAGCTTCAATCTCTCTTTGCCCATGCGACGGATGTGTTGTGGGTTACCACTGGACATCTAGACGAACATGACCCTTCGTCAGCCATGATGATAGGCTTGTGCCGCACGATGGTCGTCGAACTGGGGCATTTGAACCTTCAGTTTTTGAACACCACCACAAAGGGCACCAGAGCATCTGATGCTCGCCTAATTGTTGAGGCTTTCATACGTCTCAAATTGAGTGCTTCGGATTCCTTCGCCACTTCGCCAATTCTTTGGTCGAACGAGCCCGAGTTGACAGTGTCGTCAGAAGAAGAAGTTCTGATCCCGCGTCTTCTGCCTGACGTGGAGCGGAACGACCGCCTCAACTCCGCCGCACGGCACATCACCAAAGCAGTAACTTCAGTCGATGTGGACAGTCCGCAGTACACGGCTGTGGCCCATAACGGCAATCTCAGGATCGAAGAAGATGCACCCTGGCTACTTCCTTCAAAGCGGCAAGTTTTGGCGCCTGCAGATGCTGTCACGATCCAAACCAGCCTCTCGGTGACCGTGCCAGGGTCGACCTCCGTCGTTCTGATCACAGGCTATGATCAACAAGGCAAATCTGTCCTTGCTCTCGCCAATTCGCACAGTACTCAGCTTTCGCTGCCTATTACTGCCGTCCTGTACCTCAGGTCAGCGAAGGCATACACTGCCAAGCAGCTGCGAATTTGTGCTCAACTCATCTTGGCTCAGCACGTACTTGCGGCCGTTTCAACTCGCGCAGCCAGAAAACAGTCCAAGGTCATCGTACACGGTGCTTCTGCAGCTCTGGCCGATGCCATCACGCATCTCGCTGCGCAGAAGCATGATCTTGTCTTCACCGAGTCAACATCGAGCGCTAAGACCGACATTACGGACGCCGTTCGTCTGCATCCCCGGTCGTCTAACTATATCATACAACGAGCACTTCCACCCAACGTTGGCTTCGTCGTGGACCTTACTAAAGGTGAAGCTGTGGGTACTAAGCTAACTTCCATCTTTCCTGGCGCTGCACTGGATTTGGACAACCTCGTATCCGAAGACAAATCTCTGCTCCTGTCAGACTTGGAGAGCTCGTTCGAGGGAGCTCTTGCCGCGGATGTTCTCAAAACGGAGGAAGCGGAAGCCAACGTACCGGCACACCTCTTGAGCAATGCACCAGCTTCCACCCTCAATTATCCTGCTGTGGTGGACTGGTTGGTCGATGCCGAACATCCTTTGCAAGTCACAGTGAAACCCATCGTCGGCCGTGGGCTGTTCTCGCCTGACAAATCTTACCTTATGGTCAGTTTGGTGTCGACTCTGGGTCGTTCGATCTGCAGATGGATGATCGAAAATGGAGCTCGACACATTGCCTTGGCAAGCCGTAGCGCCAAGGTCGATCCTCAGTGGCTCGCAGAGGTGGCTCAACTTGGAGCCAATGTGCGTGTTTACAAAATGGATGTTTCTGACAGAGAGTCGGTCCGAAGCACAGTCGTTACGATGCGCGCTGAACTGCCACCGATTGCAGGAGTGGCGAATGCTGCTCTTGTGCTTCGAGATCGCCTCTTCCTTGACATGGAATTGGCAGATATGACTGAGGTACTTGCGCCAAAAGTCGATGGGTCTTTCAATTTGCATGAGGAGTTCGATGACACTACGCTGGACTTCTTCATTCTGTTCTCGACCTTGTCTTGCGTCATTGGCAATGCAGGTCAATCCAACTATGATGCTGCATCGCTCTATCAAGTCATGCTGGCGAAGCAACGCCGACAGAAGGGACTTCCAGCATCCGTCATGGAGGTCGGATGTGTGGCAGACGTGGGATACGTTGCCGAGCGCGGCCAATCGCTGTTCGATAAACTTGCGCGCACCATGAAGCTGCCTTTGTCTGAAGCTGATGTGCATCAGCTTTTCGCTGAAGCGGTAGCGGCAAGTCCGGTGCGCGAAGGCGAAGTCGTGGACTCCACTACTGCCGAAATTGTGTCGGGAATGGGCTATTACAACTACACTCCTAACACTCCCTTCGAAGCACACCCTCCGTGGTTCAACAACCGCCTGGCGGCTCATTACGTGAGAGAAGAACGAGGGTCCAGCATCGTGACAAGTGGAGCAGATGGTGATAATCTATCCGTTGCTGCTCAACTCGATGCTACTACAACTGAGGATGCGGCGGCTGCTGTTCTCACTCGAGCCTTGGCAGCCAGAGTGGAGACTATGCTGCAGATGGCCAGTGGCAACTTCAAGGTCGACGCTTCTTTGCTTGATGTGGGCATAGATTCACTTCTGGCAGTCGAGCTGCGCACCTGGTTCCTGAAGGAAGTGCACGTCGATGTTCCTGTCCTCAAGATCTTGGGCGGAGACAGTGGTGAAGCCATTTGTGCCTTTGCCGCCAGCCAATATTTGGCAGAGAAGAGCAAGACAGGCAAGGAATCGCCATCTGCCACCGGCAAAGACGATTTACCGTCGCCCGATCCAGAGTCACAGAAGGATGATGCGGCAAGCGTTTCGGGATCAGACGAGAAACAGTCGGGCTCATCGAGCTCAAGTGACGCGGGCGATTCTGCTATGGCCACCAGCGTGAGCACGATGGGGGCGGAAGAAAAGGAAGACATACAGCCTCCGCCAACACTGCGAGATACTGCGCCCATGACGCACGCTCAGGCAAGGTGAGTCTTGTCCTGTCGTCGTCCGATAGTTTACGAGAATTACAATAAAATCTCCCTTGCTGACCAAATACTCCTCAATGCTGTAGAATGTGGATTGCCGACCATGTTTCATCCAATCAGATCCAGAACAACAACGTGCTCATTTATGGTCTGAACGGCTTTGTTAACGTGACTCGCCTTCGTCGTGCAGTTGCCACCGTCGTTGCCCATCACTCAGGACTCCATACCTGTTTCTTTCAGGACGCTACAAACTCCCCTCTACAGGGCCGTTTGGAAACTCCTCTGGACTGTTTCAAGCATGTTCCTTCGTCCAACCATGGCAAGACTAACGACGAGTTGTTATGCCAAGTGGAAAACGAGCTGAGCACACGGAAATGGCGACTGCTGCGCGGCGAGGCCCTCGAGGTCGTCTTGGTATCTCATGCGAGCGATAAGCATACTTTGCTGATCGGATACCATCATATCGCTATGGACGGCTCGGCTTGGCGTACTTTCTTCAGAGACTTGCACATGGCGTACCAGGGTGTAGCTTTACAGGCTCCTGGCAGGTCTTTAATCGAGATCGCTGCAAGTCAAGCACATCGTGCTGTTGGCGGATCGAGTACGTTCTGGAAGCAACAGTTATCGCCAATGCCGGATCCGTTACCACTTCTGCCGTTCGCCTCAACCAAGAGTCGTCCTCGTCTTGATGGCTTTAAGAATCACACAAGCACTACAGAGCTGGCTGGACCGATCGTGGATCGCATAAACGGCATCAGCCGGTCTCTGGGCGTTACTGCAGTCAACTTCTACTTGGCTGCTGTCCAATACCTCCTAGCACGCCTCACGCATACTCCAGATATCTGCATTGGAGTTACGGACTCCGGTCGTGATGCGGAGACAGCTGAGACTGTCGGGTTCTTCCTCAATCTGTTGCCATTCCGACTGCGAAAAACAGACTCGGAATCGTTCGCGGAACTGATTCAACAAGTCAACAGCACATACCGCGAAGCACGAGAGCACTCAAGCGTGCCTTTTGATGAAATTCTGGAAGGCGCGGGTCTCAGTCGTGATCCCACATGTACACCACTTTTCCAGGTTGGCTTTGATATTCGTCCAGGACAATCCGCTGAGATCCCCCTTGGCAACTGCAAATTGAGCATTCGTGATGCAGTTGACTCCGTCCTGCCTTACGATATCACCTTTTGTGTGGTACCAATGCCTACTTCTGGCCCATCCTACGTGCAAATTCATACTCGAACAGATTTGTACTCGCCAGAGGCCACGGAGTTGCTCGCACAAATGTACATCACACTCCTGGAGAGCACCGTTCAAGAGTCCGCCGTCAGCAGCTCAATCGAAAGACTTCAGATCTACCCTAAGGCAGGCATTCAAAAAGCTCTTGACTTTGGGACGCCTAAAGCTAGAAATTTCGATGGCTGGCCGTCGACGATTACTGCAAGATTCGACCAAATTGCCAGCGACCATGCGACCACGACTGCCATCAGAGACGTTTCCGGCTCTTTGAGCTATGCGGAACTGTCGATGGCCATCAAAAGCTTGTCCAAGCGCCTGTTGCCTCACGGAGGGCAACGAATCGCTGTTTTGTGTGAACCTCAGCGAGAATGGATCGTTGGCATGCTCGCCATCTTCAGGATCGGAGCGACCTTCATCTCTGTTGATGCAACACTACCTCCTGCACGACTTACAGCCATGATCAATGCAAGTGAGGCGAGTATTGTGCTGTGTCATGCTAATACCAAGTCTCTGAGCTCTAAGGTCGTCTCCGAATCTGGATCGGCAGCTGAGGTTCTGTGCTTGGAAGACACAGCTCCGGGCGCCAGCGAAGCCATGGGAATTGAGAATCTGGAAGATACATCCAAAGCTTCCCTAATCCTCTGCACCAGTGGTACAACAGGTGTTCCGAAAGCTATCCTACTCTCATCCCGCGGCTTCCTGAATTTCCTTGGCAACCAAGCCGAGATACATGGCGTCCAAGAGGGTGAAGTTATCCTGCAAAAGGCCAACTTGGGTTTCGATATGGCCATCGCTGAGGCCCTACTTGCTCTAGCACATGGAGGCACTCTGATCATTGCGCCGCAAGCGAGTCGTGGAGACCCCGTCGCTTTGACAGACTTGATGGTTCGTGAGAACGTCAGCCTAACTTTCGCCTGTCCTACCGAGTACCTCATGTGGCTCCATTACAGCAAAGATAAGCTGTCCGACTTGACACGATGGCGTTTAGCGCATTGTGGAGGGGAGAAGGTACCCGAGGCTCTTCGCAGGGAAATGCAGAATCATCCTTGCAGTCCAGTATTTGCGGACGCGTATGGACCGACAGAGATCTCAATCTGCGTGACAATGGAGCACGATGAGAAAGCTGATATTCAGGATCCACTGACGCTGGGCGCGACCTCAGTCGGACGTCCTCTTGCCAATGTTGGCGCTTTCATTCTGGACCCTCATGGGCACCTTTGTCCACCTGGTGTTCCCGGAGAAATTTGCGTCACTGGACATGGGGTCGCGCTCGGCTACGTTGATGCTGATGCGACTGCCAAATCGTTCATTGGGAACTTCAAGGTCCAAGATGGCAACGGATCCACACGTGCTGAAGGAAGGATGTACAGAACTGGAGACCGAGGCGTCTGGAGAGCAAATGGTACCCTTGGCTATTTGGGCAGGATGGTTGACGACACTGTTGTTAAGATCCGTGGGCAGAGGACTGATCTTACAGATGTTGAGAACGCCATTCTGTCCCATGGCGCTCACATTGTATCCGACGTTGCGGTGACGTTTCATCAGCAGAATGAAGATGCACTCCTCGTCGCCCACGTGGTTCCCATCGAACAAAACGACCAGCCTCCTGCTAATTATAATGGCAATGAGAGTTTGGAGGAAATCAATGGTGAGCTTGAGGCATCAATGGAGGCCTTCATGCAACGTCTGCCCCTGCCGCGACACATGAAGCCAAGCCGGGTTGTCTTCCTTCCAAGAATGCCCATGACTTCCAATGCTAAAATCGATCGTCGAAAGCTGGCTCAGACTCACCTGCCGCCAAGATATATCACTTTCGATCACGATAGAGCTGCATCCAAGTTCACAACTCTGAAGGAAGTGGAGCTGCATCTACTATGGAAGCGTATCCTTGATCGCGCCGACATTCCACGACAGCCCGAAGTGGACTTCTGGGCTATGGGAGGGTCATCTCTGCACCTAGTGAAGTTGCAGGCAGCAATTCGCACAGATATGTTCGTCGACCTGTCGATTCGCGATCTGTTCATGCATAGCACGATTGGAAGCATGGCAGAGTTGATTTCCGATCGAATCTCAGACCTGCCTGCTCGGGGAGCAATCAATTGGGACCAGGAGACGAGACTACCTGATGATTTGAAGTTGGCTCTACGCGCACCGAGCTCATATCAAACGGCTCCGGCGGACGTTGCGTCGTGCAAGGAGGTTCTCCTCACTGGCGCGGACAGCTTTCTGGGTGGCCATATACTGCAGTCATTGCTGGGCAACCCATCAATCCGCCGGGTTCACTGCCTTGCTGTAGATTCGTTGACCAAACTTCCAGCAGGAACTGATGTCTCGCGCGTCGTCATCTACGAGGGCAGTAACCTCCATCAAAAGAATTTCGGACTAAGCCAGGAAACGACCACAGGTCTCGTGGAAAGCGTTGATCGAATCATAATAGCAGGAAGCCACGGTCATTGCTTACACAACTACGCCTCTCTTCGACAAACAAATGTTGCGAGCACAAAAACTCTAGCGACCTGGGCATCTCGTCGCCGATTGCCAATTCACTTCGTTTCTTCCAGCCGCGTGACGCTTCTCGCGAAAGAGGCGCACGCCGCGCTTCCACCTGTCAGCATTAAGACGCATCCCCCGAAGAACGATGGATCTGAAGGATTGACGGCATCGAAATGGGCAGGCGAAGTCTTCCTCGAAGACCTTGCAGACGAAGCCAGCAAAATCGGAGGCGGTTTCTCCATCACCATTCATCGTCCCTGCTCAGTGGTAGGCGATCAAGCACCTTCAGACGATGCTCTCAACTCCATTCTGAGATTCTCGGCCCTCATGAGCGCTGTTCCGCAAGTGTCCAAACTACCCGTTGCTGGGTTCTTTGACTTCGCACCAGTGGAGCAAGTTGCCGCAAGTATTGCTGAAGCCGCTTTCTCGACAGACCAGCCACCGCATCTCCGCTTCCGCCATCACAGCGGAGGTGTGGTGGTACGGCCGGCTGAGCTGAAAGAATACATGGAAAATGTGTACACTAAAGAGTTCGAGGAGCTTGAGCTTGAGCAATGGATCGTGAAGGCTTCTGAGTTGGGCATTGAGCCCATGATCGCGATCTACTTGCGCGCTGTCTTCTCGAGCGGGCAGCAATTAATTTTCCCCTTCATGGGAACGCCGGCATCAGAGACCGATGCATAGTCTATCAGAAAGAACAGCGACCATAGTTCAGCAACCATGCACAATATTCATCTACCAGCTCTCACTCCTCCTCAACAGAACTTCGCCACCCTCGGTACTACTGTATCCAGCAACGCTTGGCTTTAAAATTCCTTCCTTCACGAGGTCCTGTACAAGCCCGTATATTGTCCCATCACATCCCTTCGCAGCCATAATATCGAGGGTCACAGGCAAAACCTCCTCATGTTGTGTGATATTACTGTAATATTTCGCTGAGCCTATGGGCACCACGAAATCAGGACCTCCCCAGAATGGCGACGCACGACTGATGATGTTGCCGCCTAGAGGCACAGTCGGAGGATCTTGATACTCATTCCTGTAGTTGATGGTCGCTTGGGAGCCGACATAGAATAGCAGAGAGTCACTACAGGTCTGTTCGTTTGGCACGAGGACGTGGTCGGAGAACCAA